>JBBPTK010000046.1:0-42084 GCA_038094135.1 Spongiforma cf. squarepantsii | reverse complement strand
GAGAGCCCTTATGTCCTCTCCATCCCTTCTGTGAGTCAAGCCAGTTATCAGTTTGTCACTCACTGATCGGTTGGCTCCATCCAGCTCTCGGCGACTTAAAGTTCGTCCGCTGGACGATCTCTCAGGTCGAATCGACAGGAACTCTGCCATCCACCTCTCTGGTGGTGCATTCAGCGACGTCTACAAATGCAAGTGCAGAAGTGTTACAGGCACTTCATTCTGGGTATGATTCTCTGTCTTGCTCCTCTAGCGTCCTACATATCATTTTTTTTTTCAGGTTGCTGTAAAAGTCCCCAGGTATTTTCAATGCGAAGATCCAGAAGAAAACAGGCAAAAACTAGCTAAGCTTAACAAGGTTCGCTCACTTGAATGTATTCGCTAGCTCATTTATCCACCACGGAGAGCAGGATCTTCGGCGAGAGCTCGGTCTGTTGAAAAGACTCGAACATCCAAATCTAGTCCCTTTGCTCGGCATGACAAACACGTTTGGACCAACACTCTGTGCGGTGTTACCGTGGATGCCGAATGGTACATTACATACTTTTCTGAAGAACAAGACACTTGCAGTGGTCGAGCGTCTGCAACTAGTGGGTCATGGAATCTCATATTTGAACTGGTGATGCTGACGATTCGCAGATTCATGGAATTGGATCTGGTTTGGAATATCGTGCGTCCGTGGTTGATTGATTGATACGGTTTTAATGAACCAATCTGGTAGTACACTCGAAGAACGTGTTTCACGGAGACTTGCACAGCGTACGTCGTGAATGAGCTTTTCGTCTTCAATGTTTCCTCACCCTTTGTTTTCCAGGGAAACGTACTCATAGACGAAGATCAGATACCACGGATCAGTGATTTCGGGCTGGCATGTACCATAGAAAGAGTGCAGTCTGGCTTGACATACTTGCAACGTTTGTCGAGCGCGCAACACCCAGGATCAATGAGGTGGGCAGCACCCGAGCGCCTCAATGGTAGTAAACCTCAGTCGTCCGGGGACGTTTACTCGTTTGGATGCATCATGTTCGAGGTGATTAGCGTATTTTTGTATCTATTGGGACTAGCAGCACTGACTCAAATGAACTCTGGAGGTGTTGTCAGGCGACATACCCTGGAAGGACAAGACGGAACCTCAGGTCGCCGCGCTGAAGCTGGCGACATTCTGGCCGCCTCTTCCTCAGCGAGGAAAGCTTGTTCGAAAAGAGCATTGGGCGCTCATGGTGAGGTGCTGGTCGATGTTCCCCCAGCTACGTCCCAATGCGCGCGAGGTCGTGATAGCGGTAAATGCGTTCTTCGAGTTAGATAATGATGATGTCAGCCGGTGTGATCGGGAGAATTCCGAGCTTTTTTTCATCTCCTTTTTTTTTTTCACACGACTTCGAGTGAAATGAATTCGTCAGCCTGACGACTTCGTCAGTCACACAAATGTCACATCGAGTCACATCGAGTCACACAAGCGAAATTGTGAGGCAGGTGACATGGGGGTGACGACTTAGTATAGCTTCAGCGTGTTGCCAACCTTCCTTGTAAGAGGAAGGTTGACGAAGTTGACACCCTGACGAACCAGTTGTAGGGCATAGTATCCCAGACTCAGTTGGAGTCCCAAGGCTATGTAATTAAAGTCACGATAACAAGCACCTGCCGTTGTGGCGGCCAATTGGCGCTCGTCCCTCGCGTAAGTTTTCTGAGATAAGGCGCTGCAACTGACTAGCCTTGAGACCGTCGCCGCATCAGAAAACCTGAGACAAAGCTTCTCAAGCTTCTCGCATATGTCAGACTCAATGCCCTCAGATGGTACGATCTTGTGATCAATGTCGACGACATGCTGCTCTCATCATCTCTATCTAGGGAATCATAGGGGGTCCGTCGAATGAAAAAGAGAAGTGACTCGGAGTTCTTGAGTCTGGACCGAGCGGTGTCACAAGGAGTACATTCGCACAACCAGCGCATAAGCCCAAGAGATGTCGGAGCTCAACGGCCCTAGTTATCAAGTCCGAGTCTTACCACAACGTGCAAGACGAGAAGAGGTCTATGGTCCTGTTCCCGCCCATCATAATCTCCCGCCGCGACCCCGTAGCAACCATCCGTCCTAGCATTACCGCCGCATGGGTCTTCCAAGTTCTCGTCCAATCAAGTCCAAATCTTACAGCTTCTTCTGTGAGCCCACATCCCGCGAATCGCGCATTCCCCAGAGAACGTATCATCGCGACTAGTTCAGTTAGTCCAAACCCTCGCTTTCCCCCTCATCCGCCCTCTGAGTGACCTCACTTCGTGTTTTCCTTTTCTTCATTCTCCCTTTCTTTCTTCCTGACAGCTATTGCAACATGCATCCGCCTACAATAGCGTACCTGCCCTCTGACAATTTCATCCTTCACGAGCTGCGGTGTTCATGCGCGGGAACAGAGGCAGGGCTATCCTTGCATGTCATTATTACCTTTGCCACCGTTTTTATTTCTCCTATGCATGCCTATACATCCTCGCTCTTGTCCTCGCAGCTCTGCCATGTCATTCGTCTTCCCATCGACACTGTACCAGAGTCGAAAACACAAGTACAAACTCTGAGAGCTCTTTCATCATCGTGTCTACCCAGTTTAGTCACCATTACTTATTTCTGTGCTTTCACCCGGATACCAGACGCGAACTGACGAACAAAGAACATGTACACATAGATTCAGGTCGTTACAAAAACGATGGACATCTTCACTTGCTGGCAGCTGCTGTCATTGGCCAGCTTTCAATCTCGACCCGATTACGTGTTTGAATAATTCTCACTTCCGATTATCTTTGCCTGCCAAGCTATTTTCAAACGAAAAGAGAGGGGTTGCTACTGACCTTGCGAGAGGATACGGTATCGACCTGGTGTTTGAAGAGGAGGAAGGTGACCGGTGATGCCGGTGATGATTGAATGTGTGTTGCAGTCTGTGAAAACACGACCGATCCGCTCTGAGCGCTGAAAATGGGACCAAACATTTGTGGCGCCAAGTGTTCATCCGTGCTCAGGCCTGCAGGACGACCATGACATGACCATCACCATATATGTATATCGGATTAGTTCTCTTCATCATGTCTCGAGCTAAACTCGTTTGCACGTAATACTCAACACACTCTCGCCAAAGGAGTCCTTTCTCCTCTCTGACAAGTCCACGGTCGACATATCTACCAATGAAATTCGTCTAAACTCCGTCCCGGTATGTTCCTATCGAGCTCTTGAACGCACAACAGCCTTGGTTCTCTCTGCTGTCGGTATGCCCCACGAGCATATAGCGACACATGTCCCCAACCATCCTGTCATTGAGATATTCCCTCCAAGCACGCAGCGGATCTCCATACAGGACACTTGGATCATCGTTTACGCCCTTTTCTTTCGCTACCACGAACAAGAAACCGTCCCCATCGTACTCTCTCCAGACATCGTCAATTGCACAGACGTTCACGCATACCTTCTCCACTCCGGTCTTAAAAGGACTGTGCTCAGCAAGCTGACAGACACGAATGGTATCTTTCTCTCTTGAGCCGCTTTCTGGCAAGGTGCCGGAACCCGTGGATACCACTCACGCGGCTGGTTACCTCATTTGTCTTCTTCGACTCGATATGCCGCATCAGTCTTTCCATCGGTTCAGTCGTTCACTCGCACTCCCCTCGTCATCGCTGCCCATCCACTGAGACCACCCAAGCCTCTTCCCGGAGAACTGCTCTACAGACGCTACTGCTCACAGATGGGGCAGACACTCGAACTCACCTGCTTCGATCCCGGTCGAGACGATGAGGGAGTCACCCCTCACTTGGAAGCTTTCCACAAATGGCACAACGACGACCGCGTGAGCAGCGCATGGAACGAAAGGGGATCTCTTGAGCAACATAGACAATATGTCATTGACGTCTTGAACGATCCTGCGGTTCTGCCCATCATGATGAGTTGGGACGGCGACCTCATGGGATATTCAGAGATCGTATATGTCAAGGTAAAAGGCAGCACTTCTGGCGTACTTGCTCACATTCACCTTGTCGTCACAGGAGAACCACATTGGGGCCTATATTCCCAGGGATGCAAGGGATCGAGGCTTCCATGTCCTCGTCGGAGAAGAGCGTTTCAGAGGCAAGGAGAGATGTGCGTGTTTAATTGTTTCGAACATGATGAGATCGTGACATCACTGTGACGGCAGCACATGCCTGGCTCAGTTCGATCCATCACTATATCTTTTTGACGGATCCAAGGACGGAACATAGCATTGGAGAACCAAGAGCCGATAATAAAGCCATCTTGCAAGTTGCTCTGGGCACTACGATGCATAAAGAAACCGTGAGTGAGATGAATGGGAAACGGCGGTGCAGGGACTCACTCCGCTGCAGGTTTTTAATTTTCCATACAAGCGTTCTGCTCTGTTACTTCTCCCCCGTAGTCGGTTCTTTATGGGGGATGTTCTATAGAAGTTCTCCGTAGCGAACTGTGAGCCAGTGCCACGTTCGTTGCTACCCGCCTCTCCCAACTTTTCAAGTTCCTACATGTTTGACTCTGTACCACTCGTGTTCGAAGCCAGGTCAATCTCTTAGCTATGATATTGATCAGATTAATGTCTCATTTGACGTGGACGTCTGCCAGTTGTGGGAGCAGATTGCTCAAATAACTCAAATCAACACAATTTGTACAGGCCTACTACGTTTCGACATCTGCACCAGCTGGATATCTCTCTGGTCGTCCGTCGCTGGATTTTTGGCATGGACTTGGAGATTTCAATCAGCCTCGGAGTGCCAAGGCTGATGCCGGGGAACAGTGATCGAGCTCCTCAGTGCCAGTTACAGGAGAGATCCAAGCGCTTGGATGTCGTACCCGTCGAACCATTGGAAGTTCGCAGGTTCTCGTGCAGCGGACAGGGTGATTTCTATGCTAAGATCATTCAAGGTACAAGCCTGGACCACCTACTCCCAAAGAACGAAAGGCTAGGGTGGGTGTTCAATGACGTTCCCCAAGCGGGAAAATGGATTGTTGGAGGGTTGTTCATTGGACTGTGTCTGAGAGTCGTCCGTGACACCTCTCGACCAACGAAATTGAGAGAGATTCGAACGAACACTTTGCTCGGCGTTGGATGATGATGATCCTTCGTGTGGACCCGTGCGAACAATGAATGGATCGACTGCGATGTTGGTTCACTGAGCGAGGAGGATCGTTTCATTCCGATCTCGTTCCCGTTCAAAATGGTTTCTTTCTTTCGTCGAAAACATCTGCTGATTTTATTGAACAGGTCCTTATGGCGTGTCTGTACTCGCACCACCCATCGAGAAAGACACCACCATCGTCACCTGTCCATTGTCGCTCATCGTCACACAAGACACCGCCAAGCAGGCCTTGCAGACCCTCCTCGGGTCCCATCTAGACGCCTGGTCTGAACGACAGTTGATCTGCACGTATCTGTGCTTCCACCAGCTCCAAAGGTGCCCATCGCGAATTGCTTCTCGTTTGCTTGTGTGACCTGCCATGCTCAGCACCAGCACCCTACTATGCCATCGTCCATACGTCGAGTGTCTCCCTCCCGCGGAGAACCTGTTGATACTCCTCCGTTTTACGACCACCGAGCGCGAGATCCTCCGCGGCACGAATCTCAAGTTGGCGCAACCTCAGATCGCGAACGTGATTGGCAGGCCGAATGGGAACAGTGTCGATCCCTTGTGCAGAGCGTCGATTCCGCATGGGGCGAAGCATTCACCTGGTTCGTCCCACTGTTGTATCCAACTGCCGATAGATTCACACCAATGGCTAGGAACATGTACCTCACCGCCTCGACACACCTGTCCTCCCGTGCTTTCCCGTCTTCGATTCTCTCTGAAACCCCCTCGCTCGTTGCCACTCCGTCCACCTACTCCGTCCTTATCCCAGGCGTCGATCTGTTGAACCATAAGCGCGGACAACCCGTTTCGTGGGCCGTAGACAATGCACCCGCTTCCAACACGGTCTCGATCGTCGTGCATCCTACCTCTGATGTCGCGGCGTCGGGTCTGATCGAGGTTTTTAATAATTACGGTCCAAAGCCCAACGATGAACTCATCCTCAGTTATGGATTCTCGCTGGCCGACAACCCAGATGATACGATCGCGCTTCAGGTCGGTGGTAGAGGTGTGATGACCTCGAAAAAGTGGATCATTGGCAGACACGCACACAACGTCCAGAGCCTTTGGTCAGACGTGAGACGTATGATCGTACAGGACGGAGAGAGTGAGAACGCATTTGAAGACGACCTCGAAACAGTGGCCGTGTTGTCGGACATGGTTCAGGCCAAGCTTGATGGTATGCGTACCGTGTGGGACGTGCAACAGAGCGACGGGGTTCGACCGGCGGTCAAGGTCATGTTGGAACACTATATTGCGGGTACGGGAGTCATTCGTTCGTTGAAGTGTATCTGATCTGGGAGGTTTTCAGGACAACGGGACATTCTAGAGTTGATTCTGGTGTTTTTGAACGGGAAAAGAGGGGCTGCGATGGACGCTGCGAGGGAACAAGGTATCAATTTGGTGTTTGAAGAAGAAGAGGGTTGAATGTGTGTTGCGTTCTTGGGACTAGTGTAATGTATAGTAAGTGCATGAAAACACGATCGATTCTAGGAGCGCTGAAAATGAAGTGTTGAAAGCATTCAACACGGTCCTCAAGCATTCACGCTGGATCGCGGTCCTGGCTGCGTCTTCCGACCAGATCGAGTCTGACCACCTAGCCTGGACGACGATCCGCCGTGGAAACCTCTTTATCAGCGTATTCAAGCACGCCTTTTTCTTGCAGGCCACGCGGCCTTTATAAGTTATCGACGTACTATGTAAAACCGTAAGATAAGACATGAAGAATGCTCTATCCACGTGTTTCCTGTGCAAAGGAGTCCTGCTCTATCTTTGCCTTCAAGTCAATTCCCTCTGCTTTGACTCTGCCACCGTAGAAAGCCCTTATGTCCCCTTCATCCCTTGTGTGAGTCGAGCCAGTTGTCGGTTTGTCACTCACTGACCGGTTGACTTCATCCAGCTCTCGGCCACTTAAAGTTCGTCCGCTCGACGACCTCTCAGGTCGAATCGACAGGAACTCTGCCATTCATCTCTCTGGTGGTGCATTCAGTGACGTCTACAAATGCAAGTGCAGAAGCATTACAGGCACTTCATTCTGGGCATGATACTCCGTCTTGCTCGTCTAGTGTCCTACATATATCTTTTTTTTTCAGGTTGCTGTAAAAGTCCCCAGGTATTTTCAATGAAAAGATCCAGAAGAAAACAGGCAAAAGCTAGCTAAGCTCAACAGGGTTCGCTCGCTGAAATGTACTCGCTAGTTCATCTATCCACCACGGAGAGCAGGATCTTCAACGAGAACTCGGTCTGTTGAAAAGACTCGAACATCCGAATCTAGTCCCTTTGCTCGGCACGACAAACGCGTTTGGACCGACACTCTGTGCAGTGTTGCCATGGGTGCCGAACGGTACATTGCATACTTTTCTGAAGAACAAGGCACTTGCAGTGGTCGAGCGTCTACAACTAGTGGGTCATGGAATCTCATATTTAAACTGGTGATACTGACGACTCGCAGATTCATGGGATTGGATCTGGTTTGGAATATCGTGCGTCTGCGATTGATTGACTGACAATGGTTTTGACGAACCAATCTGATAGTACACTCGAATAACGTGTTTCACGGAGACTTGCATAGCGTACGTCATGAATGAGCTTTTCGTCTTCAGTGTTTCCCACCTCTTTTTTTAGGGAAACATGCTCATAGACGAAGATCAGATACCGCGGATCAGTGGTTTCGGACTGGCGTGTACTGTAGAGAAAGTTCAATCCGGCTTGACATACTTGCAACGCCTGTCGAGTGCGCAACACCCAGGATCAATGAGATGGGCAGCACCCGAGCGTCTCAATGGCAGCAAACCTCAGCCATCCGGGGACGTTTATTCGTTTGGGTGCATCATGTTCGAGGTGATCAGCGTATTTTGGTATCTATTGGGACTAGTAGCACTGACTCAAATGATCTCTGTAGGTATTGTCAGGCGACGTACCCTGGAAGGAGAGGACGGACTATGAGGTCATCGTGCTGAAACTGGCGACATTCTGGCCCCCTCTTCCTCAGCGAGGAAAGCTGGTTCGAAAAGAGCATTGGACGCTCATGGTGAGATGCTAGTCGATGTTCCCCCAGCTACGTCCCAATGTGCGCGAGGTCTTGAAGGAGGTACACACGTTTTTCGAGTTAGATAGTGATGATGACTGGTGTGATCGGGAGAATCCGGTGTTTTTTTTTTTTTTCTTCACATGAAGGAAACACGTTTCAGGTCCTGCAGTTTTTCCTGTGAGCCCACATGCTGTGATGCACAAATGTATGATCAATTGGTCAGTTGGCCCAGACTAGCGCCTTTCCTCTCGTCTGAACGATCTCATTTTGACCATTTTTCCTTTTCCTTATTCTCGCTTTCTGCATCACAGGTGTTACGACACCCACCCACTGTTGTACTCGCACTCTTTCGTCTTCGACAATTCCATCCTTTGGTATGAGCCATGATGTTCACACGTGGGAATGGAGGTACTACGGCTTCCCCTGCAGATCATTATTCTACCGTCTTCATTCGTCCTCATCCTCTTTGCATGCATGCCTATACATTGTTCGCCTTGTCCTTTCTCTCTGCTGTGCCACTTCCGTCCTCTTGTTGACACATTGTACCAGGGTTTCAGTTAGTATCCCACAACCCAAATACAAGCTCTGAGGGTTCTTTCATCGTGTTTGCCCAGTCCATTACTTATATCTGTGCTTTACCAGGACACCCTAAAACTGAACCGCAGAGCGGCGTTGTTTCTCTATGCCGTCTGTGCACCCCACGAATATACAGTGACACACGTTCCCAGCTGACCCGTCTATCTACGGCCTGCCTCATAGACAGTCTGATTACCAGACTGGGGCAGGTACTGGGGATGATCGACGCACACTACATGTGTTCATCGCTGCGACCCACCCTTTTTGTTCAAATCGGAAAAGCTCTCTGACATCACACAGCGTCCTCCACGCATTTTGCACTCTTTTCAGATCACACTGACTAGGTCCACACCTTTTCCGCCGAACGAAAAGTTGTACATCGCCCGGGTCGAGCAGCATTGGCCATCCAATGGCCGCCGTCTCGTGATCAAAGTGGTACGCTCGTACTCGCACCCGTTCCGTGTGTCATGCGGACATGTGTTTGCTGAGCCTTACATACTGTGTTCTGGGAGGCGTTCGCATTTTTTGAGACCACCATGGATGACCTCTAGGGTGGGTCAGGCTGTCAGACAGCGGGGCTTGGGTCCTCTGGAGTTTGCCAACGATGTGATGGAGCAACGCAAGGCGCATGTAAATGAGTTTCAATCTCGCGGGTTATGTGCATGGGGATCTATGGTTTCCCAACGTTTACGTGGTTGGTGATAAAGTGAATGCCATTGGGTCTCATTGATTGGCAGGCGTATTTTACACGTATCAAACGTTGGGTACTATTAGATACTATTAGATTCTGTGTCGCACCACTTAATACAACTCGTCATGCTTGAAACAAGGTGATCGCGTTCGCTAGTCTGTTGAACTCTCACCTTTCTCCGGTAGGACACATCAGATCCTGCTACTAAGAAGGACCTCAATCACTGAGCAGACAAGCTTTTGCTGGCTCGCGTACAACAATGAGGGCACGCACAAAGACGAGGTATGGTGGAGTAAAGGGATTAACAGAATTCAAAGTTCTGGGAACTCGCTCTCTGCACTCAAATCCCAGCACATTCAAATGCTACTCATAGTAACACGCGGAGCACGTCATTTTTTCGAAGACATTGAAGTGGTATCAAATACGAGCACTAGGTGGAATCAAGACGCGAATAGAGGCGAAGTCTATTGGAGTTTTCGATCTCGACGGTAGTCATTTACTTTAAAAATGACTCAAAACGATGAAAGCTGAAAGTACGCGTGTGTACTTAGTTTACCTATGACTTCTGCCGTTCATCCAGTCGTAGCCCGTGTGCACTATCTCTCACTCACCGCGCTCGCTCAGCCCAACAAAATCAAAAAAGTTCTGATACGAGTCATACGACCGGCCGTTCTTTGGAATCGAAGTACCCTAAGGTGCCCCAAATCCATGTGGCCAGGGCAGAATCAGTATCCTGACCTCCGAAGTAGGTCTCTCGGGGAAACCTGGGTCAGAAATATGTATGCATCAGCACGCGATCTTCCGAGCTTGACTCGTAAGTATACTAATTTCCAAGTACAAACCGTAGAACAATGGATTCGAAACCTAATAAGGCATGAGATTTAGAACGGAGTTCTGGCATAGAGATGTTGGGATACGTCATGCAGAGCATCCTTCCGACTGTATTTCCTCAAGTGTAAGCTGCTCGACATAAAGAAATCAATCTACTGGTGAAAAAATGAGTAGGATGGTTGTCATACCTCAGAATTCACTCACAATGACCGGGACAAAGATGGTTCAGGAACCAGGAAGGAATCCAATACCATCCAATCTCTGCCAAACTGAGTACCTTCCTCTCTGCTTTGCTGTATACAGGCCCGATCTAATGTTGAGTTGTCATCAAGACGACTACCCTACGAGGCTGTGTCCGTGTGGTCGTTCCTTCTGCCGACTTACTCATCACGATGGGGTGGTCCTGACGCGCCACAAGGGGAGTTGACCATTTCAGGCTGGATGTACTTGCCCCAGGATTTTGCCTACAGATCCTGAGGTGATGAGATAGCCATACTAAATATAAGAATGAGTAGTCAATGAATGCATGAAATGAAAAAGAGGCAATGTACCATATTGCATATCCTGCCACATCCCCACCACCGCTCTGCCTCAACCAAATGGCCACATCGTCTGGTGCGTACCAATGAAAATAGGCAATGTTCGATGCTGACCCCCCGTATGCGAAAGGATGGTCTGACCAGCAGCTCGAAACCAAGAATGAGGAGGTGTGGGCACTGGCATAGCAAATGGAGAGCATCTCGTGAGCGGGGATGACGAAAGGATTCGAGTGTGGGGGCAAAATGGCAAAGAAATGGCGACGATGGAAGTGGGAATAGTCGACTGTCTGGCTGTCTCGAAAGATGGCAGATGGATTGCAGCAGGAACATACGAGGGTGGGGTCTTCGTGTGGGACGCAAAAACATACGAAAAAGTTTTTGAACACGAGGGGACAAGTACCATTCGCGGCGTCGATGTCTCGCCCGACTCGACTCGACTCCTCGTTGCATCAATTAACCAAACAGTTGTTGTCTGGGACATTGCCACTCGCCAAAAAGTACTTGGTCCACTTGTACACGAGGATTGGATAAAAGCAGCCAAATATTCTCCGCAAGGAGATCGAACCGCAACAGCCACTTCTAAACATGTTCGAGTCTGGGATAGCACCGATGGTCGCTTACTCGTGGATGTCGATGTTCAAGTCACTCCGCAGTATAACACTGGCCTGCTCTGGTTCAACGACTGGTACCTCTTTGTTGTATCTGTGGACAAGATCAAACGATTCGATGCATCCACGGGGTCACTGGTCTCCGAATTTCTTGTTCCCGATGCTTATCGCTTCTCGTGCATTGCCATTCCCCGACACAGAGAATTCGTCGTTTACTCCACGGACCATACCGTTACTTTGTGGAGCACATCAACATATGCCCAGCTTGCCCAGATCAACACCACTATTCGCTCAATCGCATTCTCTCCGAACGACAATTCTCTTGCATTTGGTGGACAAAATGGAAAGATTGCCATTGAACACCTGTCTCACATCAGTGTAAGTGTCATCCTGACGTGGTTCCTCGCGTAGTTGAACAACCTCTGCTTCAGTCACCCGACATCCAGATCGACGACACCATCCTTAACTTATGGAAGCTAAATCGCCTCGTTGATGCAGAGTCGTCACTCGCTGCTGCCTCTGTTAATGCTGACCATCACTTGCTTTATTCTCTAGCTTTCGTCAGAACACGTTTGCGACAGTGGGATACTGCCCTCATCGATGCTGAACAAGTGTGTTTTTTCTGCGATTTTCTCATGCACACGTACACTGACCTTGGTATGTCCAAGTCTATCAAAATTCGGCCCTCCGTCTTTGGCTATATTGCCAAGGGTACCGCATTGGCGTTGAAGGGGGAAAAACACACAGCATATCGAGCATGTGACATCGCGTTCGAGCATTGCGATGCAATGCATGTTCGTTTCCTGCTTCTTATCAAGGTACCCTTCACCATGTTCTTGTTTCCGGCATACCTCTCATTATCACCTAGGCTATTATCGTTTTCATAACCGGAGAGCATGATGATGCATTATCACGCGTCGACGACCTCATCGCTGCAGTCCTGTGCAAGTCGGTGTATTCTGTGGTTCAGGTAAATGCATGACGCGTCATCGGATGGTCAGCATTATCATGGGCTTCTTTCGCAGGCGTACATGCATCTCCTTATCGGAAACTCGCGTATGGAAAGCGGCAACTATGAAGGAGCGATAAAGTCATTTGAGTGCGCACGGGACAGAGTAAAAAATTATGCAGGGAATTCCCTGCTTGTCATTTCGTTGGTAAGTTGGTGACACTGCACCAATGTTATGACTTCATGTCGTTATAGATATTTGGCTGGAACTTCGATCATCTCAGCATCATTATCCTACAACAGCTTTCCGAAGCCTACCTTGCAGATGGTCGCACAAAGGAGGCGGGTGATTCTCTGTTTCAACTACTCCAAGCTGCCGGAAACGAAGAGATTTATACGAATGAGCCTGTCACAGAGTGGCTTTCAGGTGATATTTTACTCCAATTCTGTGTCTCTCTTGATCTGATACTTGGCGTCAGATTTCACACAACGATGCCTTTCCATTCCTCACAGCACTCAAGACTTGATATTGGAAGAATTGTGGCCCTATCAACCGTTGGGGGTTGATCCGAGTATCCATTCAGCAATTCCCGCTATACTTTTTCTGGAGTGGGCAAAAGCAACGTTATTGTTTCGCTCCTGGAGGGATGCCTTGATTTCAGCCACTACTGTGAGTGTCTCATACCTGGCGTCCTGTACCACTCTGACGCTATCGACACCAAGTTTTCCATTCCAAGATTCATGATTTATGTAATTCTGTGTGAACGTCTGGAAACGATGGATCGCGTAGTGGATGCAGCAGAATGTCTGCAGGAAGTGATGAGCGAATTTGGCACTAACACTGATGCTGAGCAGACAAGGTGGAGACAAGGTGAGCCGTACCTCATATGGTTTGAGACACCATTCGGTTGATCACTTTTAGATTTCAAGCAACGCTGTAATAAAAAGCTGGTTTACTCCGCCGACAAGGCAGCAGAATCGGGGCAAGCCGACGATGCAATTACTCTATACTCTATTGTACTAGCACTCGGTCCGACTGCTCCACAACAAATCCTCGTGAAACGAGGCCAGGTGTATGTGACAAAGTGTTTGTGGGAGCTTGCTTTGCGCGACGCGAATCAAGTAGGGCATATCTCTACTTTACACATCTGGTCTTGCTGATGCAGAGCCATCAGGCAAGGACACTGGACCCATTATCATCATGGAGCTGTGAGAGCGTACTGTCGGAATGGGCAAAAGTCACATTAACAGATGGGTCTTGGAGAAGCGCAGTTATCACCGCGTGTACAGTAAGCTTATATTCAATCACAATTTTCGATGAGGTTGAGGCTTCAATTTCAAGTTTAATGTCCCAAGATTTGCCGTGTTTCGTGCATTATGCGAACACCTTGAAATGATCAACTGTATGGTGGAAGCAACAGAGTGTTTTCATGAAATAGAAAATTCGATACCAAAGGAGGAGATACCAGCCGATGGAGCAGTATGGACTTCAGGTTAGAGGCCACCGACAAAAGAGTGGCTGGCTGACTGTTCTTTATCAGACTTCCGACACCGATGTTGTGGCAGGTTAGTCGAGCTTGGTGACACCGCTATGGGCGCCGAGAAATATGACGAGGCCATCCATCAATATTCAGCTGCATTGTCCCTCAATGCTGTCTCCCCGAACGAGCTGTTAGTCAGGCGGAGTAAGGCATATGCAGCAAAGCAAGCATGGGAGGACGCATTGAATGATGCAAACGAGGTACTAGCCTCATTCTTCCTCCTTGGTTGCCACTATTGCTGAATACTCACCAGATTATTCGGCTGGATGAATCTTCTCCTTGGGGCCACGAGAGGAGGTATGTGGCGCTACGGGGTGGAGGGAACCAGAAGGATATGCTGCATGCATTTGAGATGACGCTCGCGAAGATGTCCGAGTCAACTGATCAATGTGTTCGCGGTGAGGGAGGTGGTTTCATACTAACGCTCATTTGTTGATCATCACTCATAGCCCGTTGGGACCAATGTATGAAGACGAAGAAGGCCGTTGGCAAAGCGATTCAGGTCGCTATTCAGGACTCGCCACGAGTTCTTCTCAATACAGCTTCTGGCCGGCTCTGCGACAAATTAGAACAGGCCGCTGCGTTTGAATCATCCCCAATCTTCGCGGAGCTCGTCTTGTCCGCGACCACAGAAGTCGACCATTCCCACATTGAAAAAGAGGTCACTGTGTACTATCATTACGCTACATTTTCGCACAAGTGGGAACCGGGAGAACCTCTATTCGAGAAAGTCATGCATGTCGTCGTGTATGAGCTCGACGGATCCCTTACGCATGACAAGCTACGAATGTTCTGCAAGGTCGTACGGGAGGCGGGGTTCAACTGGGCATGGAGCGATACGTGCTGCATAAACAAAGCAGATCCTACTGTGCTCCAGGAAGCAATCATAGCGATGTTCAAGTGGTATCAGGGTTCCTCTTTAACGGTCGTCTTCCTCCGCGGTGTCCAGTCTCGAGGCGGTCTCGTCCAGAGCATTTGGAACTCTCGTGCATGGACATTCCAGGAGTACCATGCATCAAAAGTGGTCCGATTCTACACTGAGGATTGGAAGTCTTACTTGGACGTTGACCTACCCAATCACAAGGACTCGCCTGGAATAATGAAGGAGATGGAAGAAGCAACGATGATTTCTGCAGGAGCGTTGATGGGACTCCGACCAGGATTAGATGACATCCGAACGAAGCTATGTCTAGCTTCACATCGAGAAACGACACTGATAGAAGATGAGGCATATTCATTGCTTGGGATGTTTTCCGTCTCCATGCCCGTTGTCTATGGGGAAGGGGACAAGTCTCTTGGCCGCCTCTTGGCACAATTACTTACAAGCTCCGGAGATACGAGCATTCTTGCATGGACCGGGACGTCTGGTAGTTTCAATAGCTGCCTCCCGGCCCGCATCTCCGTGTTCAAAGAGTCGGCGACAACTCACATCCCGCCAGAAATCGACGACACTATGACTATCGCATCACGAGCTTCTCTCAGTCCAACCTCTGTCATGAAACTGTATGACCAACTCTGTGATCTTCCTATTACGCTATTTGCAGACAAACGGATGAAACTTCCTTGTATCGCGTTCAAACTTGGGCGTATCTCGCCCTTTCGGAATCCATCAGAACAAGGTTTCCGTGCGCAGACAGACATCCTTGGAGTTGTAGAGATCCGAACCAGTGAAAATCTTTCCGGGTTGGGGTCCCTTTACATCATTTATCCTTGGATAGACTTTCTCCTTGATCAACAGCCCGTCGGGAATATCGCAGCCATGGAGCCATTATTGGAGGAACCGGAGGATGCGGATGCCCTATCGCCTTCGACGAGTGGGCCAGTATCACTAGCTACAGATCCGTCGAATATCATTCCAGCACCCCGGCGATCACGAACATCCCGCTTGTCTTTTCGATTTGCGCTGCCGTTTAGTGGCCAGTCTACCACACGTTCTCTGGATATGTCTTCTCTCCGACCACCGTCGTCAGTGTCGCAAGCGGACAGGCAGCTGCGAGCGTTCCAAACTATGGCTCGGCTGAGACAACCTTTCGGTGCATTGCTGCTCACCCCAGCCTCAGAGGGTGTGGCTGCATTCAGGAGGGTTGCGACAGAGAGTCTGATCAGAGTGCAAGTCGTGGAGCAGATTACGCCGGCGGTAATGAAGAAGCTGATCGATGGTGTACGAGTTGTAGATGTGCTTTGACGATCAGTCGCTTTCGGTGGCCCGTGATATACGTATGCTGCACTCGTTCTCTTTCATTACTTTCATACTACAGATTATTGTGAGCGTGTTTTTCCAAGAGTTCTCGATGTTTGTGTTCTTCCCAAGCTCTATTAGAGCCATTCACTGCTCGTCGTCATCACATCGTCATCACAGGGTTGTTAGTGAAGAACGTTCCAAGTTCGGTCATTATAGAATGTCCAATTACTCAAGCAGACAAGATAAGGCTGAGGAATGCTGTATCCACGTGTTTCCTGTGCAATCTCTGTCCCCGTTTTCAAGTCCATTCCCTCCCACTTTGACTCTGCAACCGTAGAAAGTCCTTATGTCCCCTCCATCCCTTCTGTGAGTCAAGCCAGTTATCAGTTCGTCACTCACTGATCGGTTGACTCCATCCAGCTCTCGGCGGCGACTTAAAGCTCGTCTGCTCGACGACCTCTCAAGCCGAATCGACAGGAACTCTGCCATCCATCTCTCTGGTGGTGCATTCAGTGACGTCTACAAATGCAAGTGCAGAAGCGTTACAGGCACTTCATTCTGTGTATGATACTCGGTCTTGCTCGTCTAGTGCCCTATATATATCGTTTTTTCCAGGTTGCTGTAAAAGTCCCCAGGTATTTCGAATGCGAAGATCCAGGGGAGAACAGACAGATGCTAGCTAAGCTCAACAAGGTTCGCTCACTGGAATGTATTCGTTAGTTCATTTATCCACCACGGAGAGTAGGATCTTCGACGAGAGCTCGGTCTGTTGAAAAGACTCGAACATCCGAATCTAGTCCCTTTGCTAGGCACGACAAACACGTTTAGACCGACACTCTGTGCAGTGTTGCCGTGGATGCCGAATGGTACATTGCATACTTTTTTGAAGAACAAGACATTTGCAGTGGTCGAGCGTCTACAACTAGTGGGCCATGGAATCTCATATTTAAACTGGTGATACTGACAATTCGCAGATTCATGGAATTGGATCTGGTTTGGAATATCGTGCGTCCGTGGTTGATTGATTGATACCGCTTTGATGAATCAATCTGGTAGTACACTCGAAGAACGTGTTTCATGGAGACTTGCACAGCGTACGTCATGAATGAGCTTTTCGTCTTGAATGTTTCCCCACCTTTTTTTTCAGGGAAATGTACTCATAGACGAAGATGAGATACCGCGGATCAGTGATTTCGGACTGGCGTGCACGATAGAGAAAGTGCAATCCGGCTTGACATACTTGCAACGTCTGTCGAGTGCACAACACCCAGGATCAATGAGATGGGCAGCACCTGAGCGCCTCAAAGGTAGCGAACCTCGGTCGTCCGGGGACGTTTATTCGTTTGGGTGCATCATGTTCGAGGTGATCAGCGTATTTTGGTATCTATTTGGACTAGTAGCACTGACTCAAATGGTCTCTGTACTAGGTGTTGTCAGGCGACATACCCTGGAAGGACAAGACGGAACCTCAGGTCGCCGCTCTGAAATTGGCGACGTTCTGGCCGCCTCTTCCGATGCGAGGAGAGCTGGTTCGAAAAGAGCACTGGGCGCTCATGGTGAGATGTTGGTCGATGTTCCCTCAGCGACGTCCCAATGCGCGCGAGGTCGTGATAGCAGTACACACGTTTTTGGAGTTACGTAACGATGATGTTAATCGGGAGAATCCCGAGCTTCTTTTTTTTTTTTTGTGAATTAAGATCGGAGATCGACTTTCATATATGTAATTACATAAGACTACCATCGATCTAAAACGGATCCTTCTCTCTCTTTCTCATTCTCGCTCTCTCTCAACGAACGTTCGTCTTTCCCTTTCTATGCTAAACTCCCGTTAGAAGTCGCATCACGCCTTCTTGGTTTCTGTCCTACAGAAACTAGCTGCGTTATAAATCGTGAACGGTATTTTCCGAGTCCTACAGCTTCTTCTGTGAACCCACATCCTGCGAATCGGTCATTCCTCAGAGAACGTATCATGCACGACCAATGGCCAGTTAGTCCAGATCCTCGCTTTCCTCTCACCTGCCCGCTGAAAGACCTCACTTCATGTTTCCTTTTCCTCACTCTCGCTTTCTTCCTTCTTGACAGGTATTATGACACGCACCCGCCTACACACCATCATAACCCTCAGGCTCTGACAACTCCGTCCTTCACGAGCCGCGATGCTCACACACAGGAACAGAGGCATGGCTACCCTCGCACGTCATCATTACTTTTGCCGCCCTCTTCATTCGTCCCATGCATGCCTATACGTGTTCGCCCTTGTTCTCCAGCTCTGCCATGCCATCCATCTTCCATCGACACTGTACCAGAGTTGCAAACACAAGTGCAACCTCCGAGAGTTTTTTCACCGTCGTGTTTGCTCAGTTTATTCACCATCACTTATTTCTGTGCTTTCGCCAGGACGCCAGATGTAAACTCTATGACCGAGCGTGCTATATGACGAACGAAGAGCATGTATGCATAGGTTCAGCTCGTCATAGAAACGTTGTACAACCTTACTAACCACTGACATTGACCAGCCTTAAATCTCGACCCGATTCCACGTTCAAATAATCCTGTCCCCAACTATGTCCTCGCTTCCAATAATATTTTTTGCTGAGCGACTTTTGAACGAGAAAAGAGCTATCGATCCTGCGACAGAATATGGTATCGATTTGGTGTTTGAAGCTTGGGAGGTTGAATGTGTGCATTGAGACCAACGTAATGTATAGTAAGTACTTGCGTGAAAACACGACCGATCCGGGCGCTGGAATAGTTCGTACTCCGACGCCAAGGCTCATGCACACTCTCTGAGACCAGACCAAGACGACGATCCGAATTAAGCACCAATTCCTGATCGATCATGACCATCACCGTATCAGATTAGTTCTCTTCATCATGTCTCGAGCTAAAGCCCGTTTGCACGCAGTACTCGACACACTCTCGCCAAAGGAATCCTTTCTCCTCCCTGACAAGTCCACAGTCGACGTATCCACCAATGAAATTCGTCTGAATACCATCCCGGTATGTTCCTATCGAGCTCTCAACCGCACAGCAACCTTGTTTCTCTCTGCTGTCGGTACGCCCCACGAGCATACAGCGACACATGTTCCCAACTATCCTGTCATTGAGATACTCCCTCCAAGCACGCAGCAGATCTCCATACAGGACACTTGGGTCATCGTTTACGCCCTTTTCTTTCGCTACCACGAACGAGAAACCATCCCTATCGTGCTCTCTCCAGACATAGTCAATTGCACAGACGTTCGCGCATACCTTCTCCACTCCGGTCTTGGAGGGACTACACTCAGTAAGCTAGCAGACACGAGTGATGTCTTTCTCTCTAGAGCCGCTTTCTGGCAAGGTGCCGGAACCCATGGATACCACTCACGCGGCTGGTTACCCCCTTTGTCCTCTTCGACTCGATATGCCGCATCACCCTTTCCATCAGTCCAGTCGTTCACTCGCACTCCCCTCGTCATCGCTGCTCATCCGCTGCGACCACCCAAGCCTCTTCCCGGAGAACTGCTCTACAGACGCTACTGTCCACAGGTGGGGCAGACACTCGAACTCACCTGCTTTGATCCCGGTCGAGACGATGAGGGAGTCACTCCTCACTTGGAAGCTTTCCACAAATGGCACAACGACGACCGCGTGAGCAGCGCATGGAACGAAAGGGGATCTCTCGAAGAACACAGGCAATATATCATTGACGTCTTGAACGATCCTGCGGTTTTACCCATCATGATGAGTTGGGACGGCGACCTCATGGGATATTCAGAGATCGTGTATGTCAAGGTAAAAGGCAGCACCTCTGGCGTACTACTTACTCGCATTCACCTTGTCGTTGCAGGAGAACCATGTTGGGGCCTATATTCCCGGGGGCGCAAAGGAGTGGGATCGAGGTATACATGTCCTCGTCGGAGAAGAGCGTTTCAGAGGCAAGGAGAGAGGTGCGTGTTTAATTGATTCGAACATGATGAGATTGTGACATCCCTGTGACGGCAGCACATGCCTGGCTTAGTTCAATCCATCATTATATCTTTTTGGCCGATCCAAGGACGGAGCATAGCATTGGAGAACCGAGAGCCGATAACAAAGCCATCTTGCAAGTTGCTCTGGGCACTACGATGCATAAAGAAACCGTGAGTGAGATGAACAGGAAACGGGAGCGCAGGGACTCATTCCACTGTAGATTTTTGATTTTCCATACAAGCGTTCTGCTCTGTTGCTTCTCCCCCGCGGGAGGTTCTTCATGGGGGATGTTCTATAGAAGTTCTCTGTGGCGAACTGCGTGCCAGCGCCACGTTCGTTGCCACCCGCCTCTCCTAACTTTTTCAAGTTCCTACATGTTTGACGCTGTACTACTCGTATTCGAAGCCGGGTCAATTTCTGAGCCACGATGCTGACTAGATCAATGTCTCATCTGACGTGGACGTCTGCCGGTTGTGGGAGCAGATCGCTCAAACGACTCAAACCAACGCAAGCTGTACAGGGTATCCGTGAGCAGCCCACTACGTCTCGACATCCGAAGACTGCCAAGATTCCCTCGTTTGATCTCAGACATATCGCACGGTTTCGGGAGAGCGTCTTTTCTAAGCCACAGTGGATTCTTTACCACATCGAATTTTGCTAGGAACTATCATTCATCATTGAAACGCCAATCACTCGACGCACTGTCAGATATTTCTTTGATCGTCCGTCGCTGAACTTTGGGCAGAGACTTGGAGATTTCAATCAGGCTTGGAGTACCAAGGGTGGTGCCGGGGAAGCAGGGATCCAGTTCCTCGGTGCCACTGGAGAAATCCAAGCGCTTGGATGCCGTACCCGTCGACCAATTGGAAGTTCGCAGATTCTCGTACAGCAGACAAGATGATCTCTATGCTAAGACCGTTCAAGGCACAAGTCTGGACCGCCTACTCAGAGAACGAAGGGCGAGAGAGGGTGTTCAATGACATTCCCCTCAACGGGATTGCCCGTGTCATTCAAGTAGAAGTGGTCTGTTTGATCCAGGGCTCGCTTTTTTGATAGTGATGATGGTGACAGTACTAGAGGATAAACGTAGACAACGATGTCCACTTGCCTAGGGCTTCGAAGAAACCAAAGATGGGCCCGTTGAACGTGGGTTCTTGGACTTCCGAGCATCCGCACTGTTGGTATCCTTTTCAGATCTCCTTTCCATTCCATTCAAGATCACACCGACTTTTTTTCGCCGAACGAAAAGTGACATCGCCGAGGTCGAGCAAACCTCAGGCTTGGCCATCCTCCCGACGGCCACCATCTTGTGATCAAAGTGACGCACTCGTACTGGACGGAACTTGCGTCACGCGGGCATGTGCGCCGAACCCTGCGTGGGTTTAAGAAGTGTCCCGGGAGACATTTACTTTCTGTGATCGCCAGAGTGGACCAGACATTCAGATGGCAGTCCTCGGGTTCTCGGGATTTGTCAACGATATGGCGGAGCAGCGCAGAGCGCCCGTCAATGAGTTTCGTCTCGCGGGTTATGTGCATGGGGATCCGCGTGTGGTTTCCTAGCATTTATGTGGTTGGGGATAGGGTGAATGCTGTTGGATTTCAGTAATCGGTAGGTGAGTTGTTTTACCTATATCAAACGTTGAAACAGTCATGAGCGTGATATGGTCATTAAATTCCTTTGAATGCTGTTAGTCTGTGTTGGATCACCAAGTTTGTTTCATGCTTGAACCAATGTGATCGCGTTCGCTGATCTATCGAGTTCTATAGAGTACACCATCTGTTAAGTTCCTAAGAGGGACCTGGCTTGCGGAAGTGAGAGCACACACGTAAACACGATACAATTCTCTCTGGATTCAAATTTTGGTACATTTAAACGGGGTATATAACACGAGCGTATCATTTTTTTTTTCAAATGAAATTGAAGTGGCATCGGAATCAAGACGAGGATAAAGGCGCAGTCAAGAAGTCTTGATACGGCTGGGCATTCTTGGGGATCGTGGTATGTTTGAATCCACACCTGCCCTTGCCCTGAATGCATGCGGCCAGGGCAGAACCAGCCTCTTGACCTTCGAAGTAAGCCCCTTGGAGGAAACCTGGGCCAGGAATGTATATGCGTCAGCGTACATTCTTCCGAGCTGGACCTGCAAGTGTCCAACGCACCAAAGTACTTGACAGTTGTGGCTTCGCCAGCAAACCAAAGTCGGTGGTTCAGCGTTGCCTTGAGGTTTTCCGAATGTCCAGGAACATAGGATGGTCCCCAGTTAGAGTACGAGCCGTAGAACAACGGGTTTGAAGCCCAACGAGGCATAAGAATGTCGACGGGTTCCGGCACAGTGATGTTGGGATACATCACCCGAAGTACTTCCATGACCTCCGACTGTACTTCCTCGAGTGTGAGCTGTTCGACATAAAGAGACCAATCTCCCTGGGAGCAAAAAGGGTAAGATAGTCACCATACCTCAGAATTCACTCACGGTAACCGTGACGAAGATGACTCCAGAACCAGGAAGGAATCCAACATGATCCAAGCTCTGCCAGACTGGGTACCTTCCTCTCTGCTTTGCCGCATACAAGCCCATCTAATGCAATGTAAAGATGGATAAGAGGTATCGTTACAACAGCGCGGTGTCCTTACCTCGGTGGGGAACCAGAAGGTGTCATTGAATTGTAGGAAAATCTTGGTATAAGTAGCCTAGCGAATGGTAAGCACCCAACTCTAAACCCAGCAGCCGACTAACCATTTCGATACTGTTAATGGCCTCGATTTTCCAGTCTGGCAAGGGAGGTTGGAAGGTCACGGCTGCGTTTTGCAAGACCCCGACACTGAAGGTGCACAAGACATGATCAGCAGTGATCGTCATACCATCGGTTGTGTGCACGGTGGTGCCTTCGTCGCCATACTCGATAAGGTTGACGGTCTGGTTATAGATCACTTGGTGTGGTTGCAGAAATTCTGCTGCTTCTGCCTGTGCGATGTACGAGTATCCTCGCTGGTCGACGCACATCTGATTAACCTCCGAGAATCCCCCACTTTCAGGGACGTATGTGAAATTGCTGTTCTACGAAAGGTGAGGACAAAGAATGGAGTGCACTGTTTACGGACTCACCCAAGAAGCGGCTAACCATGAGGTCTGCGAGGGTGACTAATAACACCTCAGGCATGGTTCTATGGTCAAAACATACAACATACCTGAGCATCTAGGTCAGATAAGAAAAGAGATTAGTGTGGGTAAGGATGTAGAATAAAATAACACGTGCATTCCTAAAAATGGATTAGCCAAAGTGCAAGAGATACTAGTTGACGCGTACGAAGTCGATCTGGTAGTAGTCGCTGGCAACCTCTTGTGGCGTTTTAGAGTTGATACCCATTAAATTATATGCGGATTTCAGACTCAGGTCAACATTGCCATCCAGTAAACTCTGGCCTGGTTCATGATAATCAGGAAGGCACTCGAGACAAAAACTGAGCACACCTGCAACGACGGTAGCTTGAGCGAAATTATTAACAGCGTTGTTAAACACGTCCGTGTAGTTATTGAAACCACTGTCGTCGAACGTAGCTATCACTCGTCAGTGGCCGAGACGCAACCCAATAGATGCAGGATGTACATACTGAGGCTTCCAAACATGTCATTGAAGGCGGTGGTTAGATTGTGTTTGAGTGCCAGTTCCCATATGGGATTCGCGGTACCATTGCCCTGTTGCGTTCCTTGGACCCAGTTGGGACCCATTTCAACGACGACTTGTTTTCCCGGTATGCCAAAAGATTTGTGGATCATGCGACCGCCTAGTGCGTTTCTTCCGTCGAGAATGATGAAGTCGTCGATACCTCGCTCGTGTAGCGTTCGAGCAGCAATGATTCCTGTCATTCCCCCACCCAGAATGAGGACGGTAGCATGAGTGGATGACGGAGTGGGATTTTGGGCGAATACGCCTGAGAGGGCAGATAGGAAGCCAGCGAAAGGGACTAGAAACATCGACACGTCAGCAAGGGAAGAAGGACGTTGGAGAACAAGAAGGGGTATTACAGTGCAGGTTCTCATCCGCTTAAACTTGGAGGAATTCAGCATCGAAGTGGGAATATGCAGTGATCCTGTGCCTGGCGCCTCCGGACGCGAAGCGAAGAGTACCTCCGTGGTGGGGCTACTATAAAGGGAACTCGGATGATCGGAACGCTAATCCGGGTTAGGAACGAACGAACGACCTGGCACGCACGTACTGTACAGTGTATGGTGTACGTCCTAGGTTTCTCCAACGCTCACCCCGTTCCGTCCTACAACTTCTCAGATCACATCAAGGACAATACGATGGCTGTCTTGTATTTCTCGCGGTCGCACAACTTGAACCAGCGCACGAGCTCGAGAGATGTCGGTGCCCAACGGCCCTAGTCATCCAGTCCGAGTCCTGCCACAGCGTGCAAGACAGGAAGAGGTCTATGGTCCTGTTCCCGCCCACCATAACCTCCCGCCCGCAACCCAGTGGCGACCATCTGTCCCAGCATTGCCGCCGTATGGGCCTTCCAAGTTCCCACAATCAGATGCACCAAGTCTTACCGCTTCTTCCGTAGTCCTCATCCCGCGAATCGCGCATTCCTCAGAAAACGTATCATCGCACGACTAGTGTTCAGTTAGTCCAAACCCTCGCTTTCCCCTCACCTGCTCTCTGAACGACCTCACTTTATGCTTCCTGGCAGGTGTCGTGGACTCGTGGCACGCACCCGCCTTCACACTATCGTACTCGCCCTCTGACAACACCATCCTTCACGAGCCGCAATGCTCACGCGCAGAAACAGAGGTATGACTACCCCCTGTACGTCGCACAACTAGCACACGTGCTCAAGAGATGTCAGAACTCAACGGCCCTAGCACCAAGTCCGAGCACTGCCGCAACGTGCAAGACAAGAGGTCTATGGTCCTGTTCCCGCCCACCATAAATCCCATCGTGACCCAGTAGTGACCATCTGTCCCAGCATCTCCACATGGGTCTTCCAAGTTCTCGACGAATGTACTCCCTGTGACACCGCTCGGTCCAGACTCAAGAATTCATTTCTCCTTCCCATTCGACAGACCTTATGAATCGAGGATATCTGGATAGAGATGATGAGAGTAGCACGTTGTTGACTTTGATCACAATATCGCACCGTCTGAGGGCATTGACATGTGCGAGAAGCTTGACATTGTAGGCGTTCTCAAGGTTAGTCGCATTTTCATGCTCATCTGCAAAGGGTTTTAAGCTCTCCTTTCTCGTTGTTCTGACTGAGATGCCTGCTTGAGATGTGACAGCCCCATCTCGGGAGCCACTTAGGTTGTCCCATACAGTCCTAGTGTGAGTTGTGTACTTGGCCGGAGTCGTGCTGGTACGGGTGCCACAAACGCGTTGAAGTTCATACTCCGCTTTGGCAGCTCTATTAAATTTCTATCCCGGCGAATACAGCACAGATTGACTCCATTCAACTTCGTGCCACCTTTAAATGTCCTTTCCATGAACTGGGATTGAAGGGACAGTGAATCGTTACAGAAAAACCGGCTGTAACGAGAAACCGGCTAAAAAGTAGAGTGGCTAGAACTGATAGTGATATGCTAAAGTAATTCAGTAGTACGTACTGCAACTCATTGGACCAAGATGATTCGAATTACATATGACCATCATCGTATGGGTTTAGATTCTCTTCGTGTCTCGAGCTAATGCCCGTTTGCACGCAGTGCTCGACACACTCTCGTCAAAGGAATCCTTTCTCCTCCCTGACAAGTCTACGGTCAACATATCCACCAATGAAATTCGTCTGAACACCGTCCCGGTATGTTCCTATGATCGAGCTCTCGACCGAACAGCAGCCTTGTTTCTCTCTGCTCTCGGTACACCCCACGAGCATACAGCGAAACATGTCCCCAACTATCCTGTCATCGAGATATTCTCTCCAAGCATGCAGCAGATCTCCATACAGGACACCTGGGTCATCGTTTACGCCCTTTTATTTCGCTACCACGAACAAGAAACCATCCCCATTGTGCTCTCTCCAGACATAGTTAATTGCACAGACGTTCGCTCGTACCTTCTCCACTCCGGTCTTGGAAGGACTACACTCAGTAAGCTAGCAGACACGAGTGATGTCTTTCTCTCTAGAGCCGCTTTCTGGCAAGGTGCCGGAACCCATGGATACCACTCACGCGGCTGGTTACCCCCTTTGTCCTCTTCGACTCGATATGCCGCATCACCCTTTCCATCAGTCCAGTCGTTCACCCACACTCCCCTCGTCATCGCTGCCCATCCACTGTGACCGCCCAAGCCTCTTCCCGTCGAACTACTCTACAGACGCTACTGTCCACAGGTGGGGCAGACACTCGAACTCACCTGCTTTGATCCCGGTCGAGACGATGAGGGAGTCACCCCTCACTTGGAAGCTTTCCACAAATGGCACAACGACGACCGCGTGAACAGCGCATGGAACGAAAGGGGATCTCTCGAACAACATAGACAATATATCATTGACGTCTTGAACGATCCTGCAGTTCTACCCATCATGATGAGTTGGGACGGCGATCTCATGGGATATTCAGAGATCGTGTATGTCAAGGTAAAAGGTAGCACCTCTAGCGTACCTGCTCGCATTCACCTTGTCGTCGCAGGAGAACCACGTTGGGGCCTATATTCCTGGGGGTGCAAAGGAATGGGATCGAGGAATACATGTCCTCGTCGGAGAAGAGCGTTTCAGAGGCAAGGAGAGAGGTGCGTGTCCAATTGATTCGAACATGATGAGATCGTGACATCTCTGTGACGGCAGCACATGCCTGGCTCAGTTCGATCCATCACTATATCTTTTTGGCGGATCCAAGGACGGAAAATAGCATTGGAGAACCGAGAGCCGATAACAAAGCCATCTTGCAAGTTGCCCTGGGCACTACGATGCATAAAGAAACCGTGAGTAAGATGAGCAGAAAATGGCGGTGCAGGGACTCATTCCACTGCAGATTTTTGATTTTCCATACGAGCGTTCTGCTCTGTTACTTCTCCCCCGTGGGCGGTTCTTCATGAGGGATGTTCTATAGAAGTTCTCCGTAGCCAACTGCGTGCCAGTGCCGCGTTCGTTGCCACCCGCCTCTCCTTTGTTCTTACATGCTTGTGTACTACTCATATTCGAAGCCAGGTCAATTTCTTAGCCACGATGTTGACCAGATCAATGTCACATCTGACGTGGACGTCTGCCAGTTGTGGGAGTAGATTGCTCAAATGACTCAAATCAATGCAATTTGTACGGGCCTATTACTTTTCGACATCTGAAGACCGTCAAGATTTCCTCGTTTGATCTGAGCCACAGTGGATTTTTTTTCCTCATCATCGACTTTTGCTAAGAGTTACGGTATTATTCACCATTGGAATGCCAATTACGTGACGCACTGTTAGATATGTGTCTCTTTGGTCGTCCGTTGCTGGATTTTGGGCAGGGACTTGGAGATTTCAATTAGGCTCGGAGTGCCAAGGCTGGTGCCAGGAAACAGTGATCGAGCTCCTCGATGCCAACGACATGAGAACTCTAAGCGCTTGGATGTCGTACCCGTCGAACAATTGGAAGTTCGCAGGTTCTCGTACAGCGGACAGGGTGATCTCTATGCTAAGATCGTTCAAGGTACGCATCTGGACCGCCTACTCCCAAAGAACGAAAGGCTAGAGAGAGTGTTCAATGACGTTCCCCTCAGCGAGGTTGCCTGTGTCATTCAAGTAGAAGTGGTTGATCTGATCCAGGGCTCGCTTTTTGGGTGGTAATGACGGTGACAATGCCAGAGGATAAACGTAAATGACGATGTCGACTTGCCTAGGGCTTCGAAGAAACCAAAAATGAGCCCGTCGAACGTGGGCTCTTCCGGGCATCCATGCATTATTGTTTGTAACCTTTCCATTCAATTCAAGATCACACCGACTCGATGCACTCTTTTTTTCGCCGAACGAAAAGTGACATCGAGCAAGCCTCAGGCTTGGCCATCCGCCAGGCGGCCAGCGTCTTGTGCCAATCAGAGTGACGCACTCGTACTTTACGGAACTTGCGTCACGTGGGCTGCGTGGGTTTAGGAAGTGTCCCGGGAGACATTTACGTTTTCGTGATCGCTAGGGTGGGCCAGACACTCAGACAGCAGCCCTCGGGTTCCCAGGATTCTGTCAATAATATGGCAGAGCAGCGCAGAGCACTCGTCAATGAGTTTTATCTCGCGAGTTATGTGCGTGGAGATCTACAGTTTCCAGGCATTTACGTGGTCAGGGATACCATGCTCAGTCATGCGCGTGATATGGACGTTAAATTCCGTTGGATGCTGTTAGTCTTTTTTGTCTCATGCTTGAACCAGTGTGATCGCATCCACTGATCCATCAAGTTCCATAGAACACATCATCTGCTAAGTTACTAAGAGGGACCTCGGTCAACGAGCAGACCTCAAATTCTGGAAGTGAGAGCACACACATAAATATGATACAATTCTCTCTGGATGCAAAATTTGGCACATTCAAAAGCGGTATATAACACGAGCGTATCTTTATTTTTCCCCAATGAAATTGAAGTGGTATCGGAATCAAGAAGAGGATAAAGGCGCGGTCAAGAAGTCTTGATACGGCTGCGTGTTCTTAGGAATCGTGGTATGCTTGAATCCACACCTGCCCTTGCCCTGAATGCATGCGGCCAGGGCAGAACCAGCCTCTTGACCTTCGAAGTAAGCCCCATGCAGAAAACCTGAGCCAGGAATGTATATGCGTCAGCGTACGTCCTTCCAAACTGGACCTGCAAGTGTCCGACGCACCAAAGTACTCGACAGTCGTGGCTTCGCCAGCAAACCAAAGCCGATCGTTTAGCGTTGCCTTGAGGTTTTCCGAATGTCCGGGGACATAGGATGGTCCCCAGTTAGAGTACGAACCATAGAACAACGGGTTTGAAGTCCAACGAGGCATAAGAATGTCGACGGGTTCCGGCACAGTGATATTAGGATACATCACGCGGAGTACTTCCATGACTTCCGACTGTACTTCCTCGAGTGTGAGCTGTTCGACATAAAGAGACCAATCTCCCTGGAAAAGGGGGGTAAGATAGTTCCCATACCTCAGAATTCACTCACAGTAACCGTGACGAAGATGACTCCAGAACCAGGAAGGAATCCGATGTGATCCAAGCTCTGCCAGACCGGGTACCTTCCTCTCTGCTTTGAGGCATACAAGCCCATCTAAAACGATGTAAAGATGGATGCGAGATATCGTTACAACACGGAGTCCTTACCTCGGTGGGAAACCAGAAAGTGTCATTGAATTGTAGGAAAATCTTGGTATAGGCAGCCTAGCGAATGGTAAGTATCAAACTCCAAACCCAGCAGCCGACTAACCATTTCGATACTGTTAATGGCCTCGATTTTCCAGTCTGGCAAGGGAGGTTGGAAGGCCACGCCAGCGTTTTGCAAGACCCCGACACTGAAGGTGCACAAGACATGATCAGCAGTAATCGTCATACCATCGGTTGTGTGTACAGTGGCGCCTTCGTCGCTATACTCGATGAGGTTGACGGTTTGGTTATAAATCACTTGCTGTGGTTGCAGAAATTCTGCTGCTTCTGCCTGTGCGATGTACGAGTATCCTCGCTGGTCGATACACATCAGATTAACGTCCGAGAATCCACCACTCTCGGGGACATAAGTAAAATTGTTGTTCTACAAAAGGTGAGGACAAAGAAAAGAATACACTATTTACGGGCTCACCCAAGAAGCGGCCAGCCACGAGGTCTGCGAGGGTGACTACCAGCACCTCAGGTATGGTCCTATAATCAAAACATACAACATACCTGAGCATCTACATCAGATAAGAAAAGAGATTAGCGTGGGCAAGGATGTAGAATAAAATGACACGCGCATTCCTAAAAATGGATTAGCCAAAGTGCAAGAGATACTAGCTGACGCATACGAAGTCGATCTGGTAGTAGTCGCTGGCAACCTCTTGTGGTGTTTTGGAGTTGATACCCATTAAATTGTAGGCGGATTTCAGACTCAGGTCAACCTTGCCATCCAGTAAACTCTGGCCTGATTCATGACATCAGGAAGGCACTCGAGACAAAAACTGAGCACACCTGCAACGACGGTAGCTTGAGCGAAATTATTAACAGCGTTGTTAAACACGTCTGTGTAGTTATTGAAACCACTGTCGTCGAACGTAGCTATCACTCGTCAGTGGCCGAGTTGCAACCCAATAAATGAAGGATACACATACTGAGGCTTCCATACCAGTCATTGAAGACAGTGGTCAGATTGTGTTTGAGTGCCAATTCCCATACGGGATTCGCGGTACCATTGCCTTGTTGCGTTCCTTGGATCCAGTTGGGACCCATTTCAACGACGACTTGTTTTCCCGGTACGCCAAAAGATTTGTGGATCATGCGACCGCCTAGTGTGTTTCTTCCGTCGAGAATGATGAAGTCGTCGATACCTTGCTCATGTAGTGTTCGAGCAGCAATAATTCCTGTCATCCCCCCACCCAGAATGAGGACGGTAGCATGAGTGGACGACGAAGTGGGATTTTGGGCGAATACGCCTGAGAGGGCAGATAGGAAGCCAGCAAGAGGGACTAGAAACATCGACGCGTCAGCACGGAAGAAGGACGTTGGAGAACAAGGAGGGGTATTACAGTGGTTTTCACCCACTTAAACTTGGAACAACTCAACATCGAAGTGGGAATGCTGTATAAAGTGATCCGGTGCCTGGGCGCGAAGCGAACAGTACATACTATAAGGGGAACTCGGGTGATCGGAACACTATGTAATCCGAGTGTTCCTATCATAACGGAAAGTAAACACGACCAATGACTTCCTGCGCGGCACGTGCATACACTGGATGGTATACGTCCTAGTTTTCTCCAATGCCCACATCTTCCCGCCCTACAACTTCTCAGATCACCATCAAGGACGATACGATGGCTGTCTGGTATTTCTCGCGGTCGCACTCCGCCAATAGTTTTACTGAGGTGAGGAAATCACTCATTTGGTATGACCGACTGCGACATCACATGCAGATCAGCAGACTAGGACTTTTTGACGTACGTCATGCATTCATGGCCAAGACTACCTGTGGATTCAAATTTGTTAACTGTTTTACGGATCATCACCTCCATCTGAGCCAGTGCTGGCCAGATACTGTATCAAACCCTCCTCGAAGCCAGTTTCCCGCACTACAAAACAGAAGGCCATCACTCCAAAGGATGCATTTGCTGGCTTCGACACGCAAGTGAAAGCTGTTGCCGTTACACGCAGCTGACAGCTTGTGTGGGTAGGCTAGATGCAGACGAGGACGAGGGTAAAGGAGAGCCATCGCACTCTGTCGATCTAAGACGACGTCGTGGCACGACAGGCATTGAAGGAGATTGCAAAATGACCTTCCGATTTTGTTTACAACTGAGGTGCACGACCATCGAGGTAAACACCGCCTAAGATATGTATACAGTATCTCTTTATTTGGTGTTAATTTCGCTTCTCTGCGTTTCATTGCCATGGAAAAGAGCTTACAGTTCTTACAATCGTTCAGTGCTCACAGCTTAAGAGTTACCTCTGAGAGCACGTCCGAGGGTCGATACTACGCGAGTTCTATCAAATGACATCTAAGAGTACAAAAGAGTTCACTTTCGACGAGGTAGCGCAGGTGTGTCCAACGCTTCCTCGATCTAGTCAGACTGACCCAAGCAACGTAGCATAACAAGCAAGGCGATTTGGCAAGTCTCTTCTTCCAACGCACATACATAATGCGGCTTGTTCGCTGAGGCTTTTACATAGTGGATCGTCATCGACGCCAAGGTCTACGACCTCACGCGGTTCGCAGACCTCCACCCCGGAGGTGCCAATGTGCTCTACGCGCCTGGCGTCGGTAAGTCACCTCGCATCTATACCCGATCGTGCTAGAGTCCTGACACTTGCTCGCACCAGCTGGGAAAGATGCGACCGATGTCTTCTTCGGTCTTCATCGTCACGAGATTCTCCTTCGCTCATCCTATTCGCGTCTCCAAATTGGGATGATTGCTGGTATGGACGAATGCATCAAGGCGCCCGCCCCAGGAGCACTCTCGTCCGTCCCTTACGCAGAGCCAACCTGGCTCAACGCCGGGTTTCATAGCCCGTACTACAATGACGGGCATCGGCGATTTCACCAAGCTGTCCGGACGTTTCTTGTGGAGGATGTCTATCAAGAGGCACTTCAATGCGAGGAAAACGGGAAACGGATCTCGCAAGAACTCGTTGATAAGCTCAGGTGAGCATTTCGTTCGTTTTGCAGCGGATTGGACCATCTATGATCCAAATAACCCACTGACCCTAACGGGCAGTGCAATGGGCATCTTAGCCATGCGTATCGGTCCGGGAAAGCACCTCCAGAGTCGTTCGCTTATGGGCGGGATCGTCCAACCGGAAGAATTTGATAACTTTCACGAGGTAACTTGGACCTTGTTTGGAAGCTGCGCGCATCGTCTGATCTTGTACCTCGCTCATCGATCATCCTTGACGTAGCTCATTCTTAATCTTGAACTTGCTCATTTTGGACTGCGTGGTTTTGTGGACGGATCGCTGAGCGGTGCTGTCATTGCCTTGCCTCCTATTCTCAACTTTGGTTCGCCGGAACTGCAGTCCCGATGTGTTCCCGACATACTCGGAGGGAAGAAGTATATTGCGCTTGCTATCACGGAAGCATTTGCAGGAAGTGATGTTGCCGGGGTTCAGACCATCGCAGTGAGAGATGGTGACGAATGGGTGGTCACCGGGACCAAGAAGTAGGTGACTTATGTTCGTCTTGCAATTGCGCAGTACCCGTAACCGTCTGAACTGGAACAGGTGGATAACGAATGGAATGTTTGCGGACTACTTCACCACTCTATGTCAAACTGACGTACGTACCATTCTATTTCTCTCGACAGTCTGACAGCAATGTACCTGCAGCAAGGCCCTCTGGTCCTCCTCGTTCCTCGCTCTGACAACGTTTCTACAAAGCCTATCAAAACCTCTTATTCGTCCACGGCAGGAACGGCATATGTAACCTTTGACAGTGCACGCGTCCCCACGTCCCACGTGCTTGGCAAAGTTGGACAGGGTTTATATATCATTTTTAGCAACTTCAACCATGAACGGTGGGCGATAGCTACTATGAGCTTAGGAGCGCAACGGATGGTTGTGGAGGAGTGCCTCAAGTAGGTCATCTGCATTCTAATGGTGTTATTGCCCACGACACGTGCTGACCCTCGTCAGGTGGACCAATCAACGTATCGCATTCAAGAAACCACTTCATTCCCAAGCCGTCGTCCGCGCCAAACTTGCGCTGATGATCGAACGTGTGGAGGCGTGTCAGGCGTGGATTGAAAACATTACACACCAGATGAACAATGTACGCCCACTGTCTCGAGCCGCTTGGACTCGAATCGACTCATGCATCCATCACAGATGAATTACGCCGAACAGTCAGACAAGCTGGCAGGACCCATTGCGCTCCTGAAAAAGTCCGTCCGATTCTTTCTGTTCTGACACATGCTCTGCATATTGACTACAGTTGTGTAGATTCATTTCGCGCTCTAGCCGGGAAACGGCCGAAGATGCAACCCAGATGTTCGGTGGACGGGGTATTACAGTTGGAGGAATGGGGAAGATTATCGAAAATGTGCGTGTTGCGCGATTGGTTTATCGATTATCACGTTTTCCTTTAAATTAATCGATTTATCCATAGTTTCATCGAACATCACCTTTTGATGCAATCCTTTCTGGTTCAGAGGATGTACTAGGAGATCTTGGTGTTCGGCAGGCGATACGCAAAATACCGAAAGATGCACGTCTTTAAACGATTGTCCAACTGACTAGATGTGTATCTACTGTCAGCAGTTACACTGTTACTGTACGCGTTCAGATGAAAAGAGTAGCTCGGACCCAAAGGTAGGCATGATACACCCACTCGAGTGAATCTGGTTGCAGATCTGGGAGCGACTTTTTTCGGCCATAGAAATCCAGAGCGGATCTACCTGTATGCCATATATCTCGCAAAACCATATCCTTTCACTGGGAGATGTTGTTATCCTGTTTTTGAGTTTATGGGTATCGCAAAATCAAATAGATTCATCGAATGTGAACGTATACGCCAACAAGCTGCTTATTTACTCACGTCTTCCAGCGGGCAAGACAATATACTGCATCGCAACAAATGGACGTGTCAAACCAAGGGAGGTCAGTGGCTTCAACTCCCTCCCTTGAGTGATTAGTCATGGATGAGAAGAGGTGGCAGTGTCGGACTTTGCCTTCCGGATCGTATGGCATGTGTTAGCAGTTGCCTACACCACACACTGAAGCTTGAACGGCTTATTGTCATGGGACAAACAATATCGATATTAAAAGGTATTTGTTTCATGATGACAGTCAATCCATCTTGAAGGCGCGCGTGAGTACTGAATGTCAGTACTAGCTAAACAGTACATTTCGCATGCAGAATGCCTTGTTGAAGAATTTCCAAAACGACGAGAAATCCATTGCTTGCATAACGCCATCGAGCTTGATCGTAAAGCACTAGAACTATGTCCCATCGGCCATCCCATACGGTGGAATTCGTTGAATCAACTGGGTCATCACCTCTGGTACCGCTATGGACAACTTGGAGAGATTGTAGATATAGAAGAGGCGATATTGCTCGCGCAAGAAGCCCTCGACCTTCGCCCCAAAGGTCACCCAAGCCGTGCATCGTCCCTGAACGATCTCGCAATTTATCTCTCTACTCGTTACAAACAGCTCGGAGGAATGGCCGATCTGAATGATGCAATTGTTCTCAGTCGAGAGGCTCTTGAACTTTGCCCCCAGGGTCACCAAAATCGTGCAATATCCTTGGACAATCTCGCAGTTGATCTCTCCACTCGTTACAAACAGCTCGGGGGCATGGCAGATCTAAATGATGCGATTGTTCTCAGTTGCGAAGCCCTTGATCTTTGCCCCCAAGGTCACCCAGACCGTTCAACTCCCTTGAACCATCTTGCAGATTTTCTTTCCACTCGTTACAAACAACTCGGGGAGGTGGCGGATCTGAATAAAGCGATTGTTCTCGGTCGAGAAGCTCTCGACCTTTGTCCTCAAGGTCACCCAGACCGTGCAATGTCCTTGAGCAATCTCGCACTTTATCTCTCCACTCGTTACAAACAGCTCGGACAGATGGCGGACCTGGATGACCCGATCATTCTCGATCAAGAGGCCCTCGACCTTCGCCCTCGGGGTCATCCAGACCGTGCAGTATCCTTGAACAATCTCGCAACTCATCTCTCCACTCGTTACAATCAGCTCGGACGGATGGCGGATCTGAATGATGCGATTATTCTTGGTCGAGAAGCCCTTGACCTCTGCCCCCGAGGCCGCCCAGACCGTGCAATGTCCTTGAACAATCTTGCACTCTACATCTCCATTCGTCACAAACAGCTCGGAGAGATGACTGATCTGGATGACGCGATTTTTCTTGGTCAAGAAGCCCTTGACCTTTGCCCCCGAGGTCACCCAGACCGTGCATTGTCATTGAGTAATCTTGCAGCTCGTCTCTCTGCTCGTTACAAACAACTCGGACGCGTGGCGGATCTGAATGATGCGATTACTCTTGGTCAAGAAGCCCTTGCCCTTTGCCCTCAAGGCCACCCAGATCGTGCATTGTCGTTGAGCAATCTCGCTGCTCATCTCTCTACTCGTTACAAACAGCTCGGAGGGATAGCTGATCTAAATGACGCGATTGTTCTTGATCGCGAAGCCCTCGACCTTCGTGCCCAAGGACACCCAGACCGACCATCATCCTTGATTAATCTCGCTGCTCATCTCTCCACTCGTTATGATAAGCTCGGAGGGATGGTCGATCTGAATGACGCGATTGTCTTTAGTCGAGAGGCTCTCGAGCTTCGCCCCCAAGGTCATCCATACCGTGCAATATCCTTGAGCAATCTCGCACTTTATCTCTCCATTCGTTACAAGCAGATCGGAGGTATGGCAGATTTGAATGACGCAATTTTTCTTGGTCGAGATGCTCTCTACCTCTGCCCCCAAGGTCACCCTGATCGCGCAATGTCATTGAACAATCTCGCTCTTTATCTTTCCGCCCGTTATAAACAACTCGGGGGCATGGCAGATCTGAATGAAGCGATTGTTTTGGATCGCGAAGCCCTGGATAATTTCCCCCAAGGTCACCTAGGTCGTGCAATGTGCTTGAACAATTCCGCGACTCATCTCTCCACTCGTTACGATCAACTCGGAGGGATATCAGATCTGGACGACGCGATTGTTCTCGGTCGCGAGGCCCTCGATCTTTTCCCCCGAGGTCACACTGATCGTGGAATGTCCTTGAATAATCTCGGGCTTTATCTCTCCACTCGTTACAAGCGACTCGGAAGGATGGCCGATCTGAATGACGCGATTATTCTTGGTCAAGAAGCCCTTGACCTTTGCCCTCAAGGCCACCCAGACCGTGCATTGTCATTGAATAACCTTGCTGCTCGCCTCTCCACCCGTTATGACCAGCTCGGAGGCGTGGCCGATCTGAATGACGCAATTGTTCTCAATCGAGAGGCCCTCGATCTTTGCCCCCAAGGTCACCCAGATCGTGCAATGTCCTTGAATAACCTCTCACTTTACTTCTCCATTCGTTACAAACGGCTTGGAGACATGGCCGATCTGAGCGAGGCGATTGTTCTCGGTCAAGAAGCCCTCGACCTTTGCCCTAAGAGTCACCCTGGTCGTGGAATGTCCTTAAACAATCTCGCACTTTATCTCTCCACTCGTTACAAACAGCTCGAAAGGATGGCCGATCTGGACGATGCGATCATGCTTGGTCGAGAGGCCCTTGACCTTTGCCCTCAAGGTCACCCAGACCGTGCATTGTCATTGAGTCATCTCGCCCTCCATCTCTCCACTCGTTACAAACAGCTCGGAAGGACGGCCGATCTAGATGACGCAATCGTTCTCGGTCAAGAAGCCCTCGACCTGTCTCCACAAGGTCACCAAGACCGTGCATCATCCTTGAACAACCTCGCGCATGATCTCCGCACTCGATTTTTGCAAATGAATCAACCAGAAGATAGAGAAAATTTATTCGATCTTTACTCAGAGCTGGCAAACATAGGACAGACAATGATATCTTCCTCACACATCGCCGCCGCTCGGTCATGGGTCAATGTTGCTGAGGAATTTAACCACACTGCCACGCTGCTCGCTTATGAAACGTCCCTTCGGTTGCTTGTTCAGCATCTAGCGACACTCCCTTCATTACCAGAACATCTACCCCTCCTCAAACGGCTCACATCATCACTTGCGGTAGATGCTTTCTCTGCTTGTCTTCGCAGTAGCTCCCCTCGGACGGCAGTTGAGTTGTTGGAACAGGGCCGTGGCATGTTTTGGAACCAGATTTCTCGCCTTCGTTCCCCACTAGCCGACGTCGTCGCATCCTCTCCCGAAGGGAAGACGCTCGCAGACGAGTTTGCCCAGTTGACCTCGCTTATCCGCGATGCTATCAATTCACCTAATAACTCTGACCAACATGATCGAGTGTGCCGTCTCAACGTCGCCATGGACAAGGTTGTGACTAGTATCCGTAACCTACCCGGTCTCGAGCGGTTCCTCCTTCCATCTCTCTTCTCCGATCTCCAACGTGCGGCTGCCTTCGGACCCGTCATCATCGTCAATGCGAGCCGTCACAGTTGCGATGTCCTCATTGTCTTTGCCGATAGAGACCCCCTCCATATTCCATTACAAATCAGCCAAGGTGGTGTGCGGGACCTGGCATCTGACATCCGATCCCTGATGTTACGTGCAAATATCACGGATTCGAATACTATGAAGAGTCAACTTGGTATTGTACTCCGGAAACTCTGGGACGAGGTTGTTTCCCATGTCACCAGTTTTCTCCAGGCGACCCTTTCAACTGGGTCTCGTATCTGGTGGTGTCCGACTGCCGAGTTTTCACTGTTACCATTGCATGCTGCTGGCCCTTATCGCAAGGGTGAACGAAATCTTTCTCAACTTTACGTCTCCTCATATACCCCCACCCTCGCGGCTCTTATTCATGCCAGAAGACAAAATTCTTTGGCTTCTGCATCACAGGAAAGACACTTTGTTGGTATAGGCCAAGCGCAAGCCAGCGGTGAGAACGAGCTCATTTCTGTTGGAGATGAGTTGGACATTGTCAGTCAGAGTATCAAAGGGCTCGCCACATTCACACGCATTGAGGGTCCAGAATCCTCTATCGCTCGTGTCTCTGGTGAACTGACGAAGAACCAATGGGCCCATTTTGCTTGCCACGGTATTCCAAATCGGAAACATCCCTTTGACTCAGCGTTCGCTCTTCACGATGGACATTTCACTATCCAGCACATCATGAAGTGCGATTTGGAGAACGCCGAATTCGTTTACCTCTCTGCGTGCCATACGACTGTTGGGGACGAAGACAGTCCAGACGAGGTCCTCCATCTCGCATCAGCCATGCAGTTCGCTGGATTTCGCTCTGTTATAGGGACCATGTGGGCCGTGGACGACGCACATGCGCACAAGATCACTTCACGGTTTTATGGGAATATGATGGATGAGTCTGGTCGTCTGGATTATACCCGTGCAGCGCTTGCTCTGAACAGATCATTGCGTGCACAAGATTTGCCATTAGATCAACGGGTTCTTTATGTACACATTGGTGCCTAGCCTTGTTTATGTTGTTGCCTTAGCCTGCTCAGCAGCTGTTATCACTTTGCACGTCCTCTGCTGTAGCATGACTCCGGATAGCCTTAAGAGGCTCGAACGAACACTGAAGGCAGCCAAGGGATAGTCCTGAGAACATATGGAATGCTTGAGCAAAGGTGGCTAATGCATGTCCTGAGTCTGTCCTACTACATAACTTGCAGACTGGTAGCCATGGCATCATTTGGATAACAGAATGGAGTGAAATAGGCTAACTTGGGCACATAGAGGGTTGCCAATGACATAGATGATGGTGCTATGGCACTTAGCAACAAAGAAGAATGCAATTACAATAGCTGTACCCTTTGAAATGAGTTCATTCAAACACACACCAACATGTGGGTATGTGGGTACCAAGAAAAGGACCTATTGAATTTTATCCACACCAAGGATATCATATTATATATGAAATAATAAAAATTATTGTACATGGAATACTGTTAGCAGCTCACCTTTAGCTAACCAACCTTGAATCTTTTGCTGAGTGATCTGCTCTCACAGTGCACACAGCAGCAACAGCAAACTTGCATTTTTTCTAAACTCATTATCTTGATCTAACAATCACTATTTTTTTATCTAAAACTGTCTAAAAGTGTCTAAAATTAGAAGAATAGTGAAAAATAGTGAAAATAGCAATTAAAATAGTGACTTTTAGATCAAAATAGTGTGTTTAGAAAATACAAGTTTGCCAATGTAGCCTCTTGCTCTTGTCCTTGCTTTGCTAAACTGTCTTAAATGTTGTTCCAGGCAGATAGCCTTTAAGAAGGGTGGAAAGCCCAAAGGCAAGTTCCATCACAGGATACAACCAATATGCCTAGATCTGTAATGTCCATGATTTCTCCTGCAACCTACATTATCTGCACCAGCACTTTCCATCTTAGTTGGGACTTCATCATCATATTCATCCTGGCAGAATGGCTGTGAATCAAATTGTGTGAAAGTCCACACACCTAGTACCCCATGTATCTTGACAGTAGTCCATCTCTTGAGAATGGCTACTCCATACATGAAGCTGAGAAAGATGGTCAGAGGAGCATTTGAGTCAATCCAATTGGCCTGGATGTCCCAATTGTGTTATATGGCATGACTTGATAACCCAGATTTGGCACTACAGGAAGTAAGATTTGCATTGTAATACACAAACCATTCTGCTGAAAGAGTACTGGAACTGGCACTGGGATGTCTAGTGGCTGCAACACAAAATTTGGAGTCTAGAAAAAAATCAGAAGGTTCAGTACAGGAGTAAAGAGAATGCATATATCCCTAAAAATGCACATTCAGCATTACCAAAACTTGAATTGAGACCAGGGTGAAGTGGCATCCCATTTTATACTGAATCAATACCAATGTGAGTAAGATCCAGTAGACCCTTATATAGAGATTGACAATCTTCAATAACAAACTTGACATACTGCAAAAAATTATCAGTCATTAGAGTCAAATATTCTGCAATAAGTGTAAGAAGCACACCTTGTCACATTTGCAATGTGGAATAATATGGGTTGCATGGTCAGAGTAATTGGCTAGCATTTCCTGTGATGGAACAGCAATGATGATTGCACCCACCAACCTGCATGCAAAAACTGGCAAGTCATTGTAAGCTAGAACCAGATGAATCATCAGTCCTGCCATCTAACTCTTGGTTATCAGTGAGGTGGAGGGCCCCTGTTTAAATGGACCTTGTTAGGGCTTAGAGGAGTATCATTGCAGATGCAAAAAAAAACATTACCCTCAGGATGAAAGTAGTAGCCAGAACAAAGGGCTGCAGCAGGGGTGTGATAATCCACAGGCATGCCAGATTGGGGAGACTCAAAGAGATTCCCATGGCTTCCACAAATTGTGAGTGAGATATATTAGAGCCATTTTAGCAGATGGTGTGCAAGAGTCTGCAGCTGTGCAGCATCAAGTGGCACCCTTGTTATATATATTTCTACAGGGATTAGAGAGTATAAGAAGCATCATAGTTAGTGTTCAAAATAAGTATACAATATATGACAGACACTCTTTCAAATTTCCTCCTTTTTTGATATAGAAAATTTGGATGCATGTCTCCACATAGCTATTATATAATTGAATTCTATCACTTGTATATTGTTCTTGTTGAGAATCGAGTATATTTTATTAATATTTGACCTTAACCTTAACTCGATTCTAGATTGGATTTATTCTATTCTTTATAGGTTCCAATCTCATGCTATTCATATTACCCATAGAGTATGACAAGGTCAATTCTCATACATGTTTCGTTCATGTATTTAGATGAAACAATCAGAACATTCCAAGAGAACGTTCTAGACTTGTTTCATATATTTGTTTCACTTATTCCACATCATACGATTAGAGCTCCTTTAGCTATTGGCTAGTTACCTACTTGTTTATAGATAGGAATACATAGATACAAACATGTATCTGTAGTATAAAAGGACAGGACTTTAGGTCCTTTGTCCTTATCGAAGTTTTACTTCTTTCTTCCATCTCATCGCTCTAAGACCTTAAAAGTCTTATTCACTCACCCACCCAACCACCCTTACCTGTTCTTTACACCCAAGTAAGTACTCTATCCTTGAGTACTATCTGCCTCCCTTTCGTTCGCTGCTATAGAGAGTGGTCTACACTTTCTATAGGTTATGAGCCCTGCCTAAAGGCACTTTTAGTCCATCATTTCACTTCATAGCTACACCCCTTCATCATGATGCCTAGAGGTGCTCAAGGTGCTCATACTTGGGTTGTAATTTGTGTCTTTAACTTCCTTCGCACATTGCTGGCAGTCATGGTTGCTATTCTCTCTTTGCAACCTGACTTCAATGACAACACAGCATGTGGCTGGATGTTACCTGAAAACAGTGCCTTCGTCACTCTATGTGAGGATGGTAAAACGAAACTCATCTACTATGGAGCATATACTACCCTAGTGCTCGAGAGCACTACCCATAGAGAGGGTGATCCCACTGTTTCAGAGGCTTTTGATGCTCATTACCGTGCTTCCCAACTTAGGACAGATCCTCCCACTGTTGCTGCACACGAAGATCCTATTCTTCATGCTCCATCTACTCCTTCTCCTGAACAGGCTTCTGCTTTAATTCAGTCGAGCTCTTCTGCTTCCAACAGTGACCATCGTCAAGGAAGACATCCTCATCCTCGTCCTCGCCAACCTCGTCAAGTTCCTCCTCCTCCTTCATGCCCTCCTTTGTCTTCTAGACATTCTAGAAGACCTTCCTCCACTTCCTCTCATTGTCCTTCCTCACAACCATCTATTCGACCTCTTCCTTGTCCCTTTTGTCGTCGACTTTTGCTTCCTGCTCAAGTCTGTCTCCATCCTGAACATCGAGTAACTGTCACTCGAAGAGATGAAGGACCTTATAGGAACTCT
>JBBPTK010000045.1:0-42543 GCA_038094135.1 Spongiforma cf. squarepantsii | reverse complement strand
AAGTCTCAGTGTTCGAAAAAAAAAGTAAAATTACCTCACATTTATTCCATTTTGGGGTTAACATCACTATTATTTAAGGTCTCCATAACCCATACCTTGGGTTAAATCACTATGGGTTATGGGTTATGGGTTATACTCTCAAAATCACCGCATCGGAACTCGAGATATCCAAAAAGCTATGGGTTATGAGGGAGTATGGGTTATACCTGGTATGGGTTATGAGGGAGTCGACTGTACTTACAGGTCTACGTAAGCGAAGGTTGGCTCCGCGCCATCTTGCCCTGAGTCAATGGGCCGTAACAATGGTCGCACCTTCATTTCCGGATCTATCATTGCAATTACAGGCAAGAAAATTTGTTCAGGACGGAGAACTCGATTCGATCACCTTCGCTCTAGGGTCGAGAGCATGATTTCAGTGCGTTGCAGTACTCTTCAGGCGTTGCAATTAAAGCCGTAGCTATCCTTGATTGGGTTAGACTACTTCCGTGTATATCAGAAAACTAAACAAACATCACCTTCAACAGACTGATTCCACATGCATAATATAAATTGTCGCCGTGTCACATGGAGAGAAATCTTGTTTGGAAACAGAATGGAATCGTAGCATTATTGGTCAGCCAGTGGACAATAGACCCGGCGTCACCAAGATCCGGTTCCAGAACTAGATGTTCCGTCTTGCACTGACGAAACAAAGGACACACTTGTAGAGCAGCTACGGGTCTCGGCAGAATATTGGTTCGAGGCTTTGAGCAGAGGATGATAGGTTTTATCATTGAACCATTATAAAGTCCCAAGCCATACTGAGCTCTAGGGTGAAGCTTGAAGATTAATTAATGCTTTCGCCGAGTCTGAGTGACAGGCATAAATAATCATGTAGACGAAAAAGCGTACCTGTCTGAGCCACCCCACAGCACTGTTAACGTTTCCCTTGGAGTGGCATGCTTTTGGCATTGTATGGATCGTTTCCAACCTTGCTTTTTTATCCAGGTTTGTACAGCCATGTTGAAATGCGTACCTGGCGAGCGAGCGGCGGAGGTCATGAAAGGTAACAACTTCACCGTCATGGATTTGTTGTAGTATGGGCGAGATCCAGGATAAAGTTGTCAACGAGAGAATTTCTGATTAGAATGACACTGGATCCTCTCGGCAATGTCAACAGGTTCTGTTTGGTCATGCATTACGCAGTATTGAATCCAAATTAAAAAAAAACTTAGCGAAGATAGGGAATCGAGGATGACGGCCCTTTTGGGCTTATGCGGCTGCAACCGTGACAACGCGACCATCGCATGGGGGAGGCAGCACGAGATGTCAACGTGCCTGCAGTTGAGTCTTCAGAATATTCAGACGTGCGGCGGCGGCGGCTGCGCCAACCAATGTCTGACGGAGTACTCCATTTAAGAAGCAATGCTTTAGACTTTACTGTAAATGAGGAGCGGCTGATAAATAATCCGTCGGGACTCTAGCACCCCCGACGGCATTATGAGAAAAATTATTCAGTGCAATGCACCAAACCAAGGCATAGAGCGTAACAAACGACGTACTGTGGAGTACTAGAAGAAGGCTATCGCAGCCTTGACTGATATAGAGTGACGTGAAGCCAGTCCGCCCCGAATCGGGCCATGGCAGCTTAGCTGTGAAGAAAGAATTTTTGTGGAGAGTATGTGGCATCATCCAACAGAACTGGAGGGCATAAGAGGGCCATCAGCGTCGAGCGAGCCAACGGAGAGGAGTTCGATGCCATTATTATTAGCAATGGCATAAAGGCTACAGCTCGGTGGCCCGGACCTGTTCATAACGTGCAGAAGTTGCTGCCACTTGCTGGACACGGTCTATCCTTTAAAAAATCAGAATCAGTTGAACCGTCCTCACGAAATCCTGAGCACTAGCACTGTGCTGTTAGGGGTTCAGCACACTTCACCTATTTTGTCTCGTTGTACCTCCGGCCCGGGAACGGGCTTGCGATGGGCGTCCACGGACTCACTACCTATCTACGCGAGAATCAACGTATCCTCGGAAGAACAAGACAATTTTCTTCAGCGCAGGAACCAAGTGATGACATAACGACGATCGTTGTCGATGGCTGGTCGTGAGTAGCGAATCTACTTCACGTCGAAAGACTCTTAGTCTCACGCGGGATAGACTCATTTATGAAGTCTATGCACAATCACGTCTTCCTTGGGTGTACGGCGGTGAATATCAAGCATTTGCACGTTCTGTTGTAAAGGTGGTACAGGCCTGGATTGCGGTCGGCCTCGAGGTCTACTTCGTGTTCGACGGTGGGACTTATTCCTGTCTACCATCTCTTCACCTGACTGATATAAGAGGTTGTCCACTAGGAGCTAGCCCAGGCCTGAAGATCCCGACGCTGATAAGCCGCCTGAACCGCAACAATATCCACAACTCCCTCTTATTTTTCCGCACGTCACTGGCATCTCGGTCGACCCCACGTTTCCTCCATGAGAATCGCATCATACCACCTCTCGTCTTTATTTCGTGCGTCGAGGCTCTACAGAGTCTTGCGGAAGCGAACTCCAAGTTCAAGGTTCATTTTGCCGATGAAGAGGGAGATCCATATGCAGTTGAACTAGCCGGTCGTCTTGGTGCCTATGTCGTTGGCAATGACTCAGACTTTGTGATCTTCAGCTCTGGTCGATATGCGGGGTATATTCCACTGGGAGAGATGCTTTGGACGACATCCGTATCTGATGTGAGCCAGTCTTCGAGCATCCATGTGGAACAAGAGGATGGTTTTCAGACAGTAGTGGGCAAGACTAAAAAACGACTCAACGCATCGTCGCAACAAGTATCCTATGGGCTAATCCCACCAGAAGAGGTGTCCTTGTCGGATTTCGTTCTCTCTGCAGTTGTCTACACTCCATCGAGCCTGGCATCACACCTGAAGTTGCCGACCACTCTCCTCCCGTTGCTTGCTGCCTTGATCGGAAACGATTTCTCCAACCAATCCACAACGCAGCGCAATGTACAGTCACTTTTTTTCGATCGGAGTCTCACCCTCTGCCAGCGCATCACGCACACTGCCAAGACGCTCTCTTCCATTCTTAATGCAGCCGTGCAAAATCGCAGTGCCAAACATCGGGTCGGATCTGTCATGGATCTTGTTGATCGCACAGTCAACACTTTGCTTGTTCGTTCGCCAAGCAGTCTGGCTTCCGGCGAGGTCGATAGCGTTGTGGACAGGATCGTGAATGCAGCCCTGCAGTATGCCATTGATAAATACGAGGGAGACACATATGGACCTGCAAGCCTATGGCCCACACCTATGTGTGCATTGCACGGGGGCGACGTATGCCCGTTACTGAACCTGTTCTCGCGCGCGCTCTTACAAAATCAGTTTCCTGGGAATAGTGGCGACCCCTCACCTGACGAAAACGATGCAATGCTTCGCTCTTTGTATCTAAAGGCATTCCGAGCGGGAAAATTGCAACCCAAAGTCGTAGATATATTGGATACAGGAACATTCTGGCCAAGGATATTCCTCGAAAACCCAGACATAGAGAATGTTGCCGTAACTATCGGCCGACCCATCCGATCTTGGATCTACGCCTTGTTGGACGATGTGATAGGACTTCCTGAAGCACCGGAAGAAGAACCCTCTGCAATGGATGATAGCGTATCTGATGAAGGAGAAGAGGATCCGGATGAACTTATTGACGTCATCGAAGAAGGCTCGGACGATGATGCCGATCTTCTCGCTCCGTTGCGCGGCGAGCTCTGGCGCCTACGCGGAACGGATGCACGCTCTGCCGGAGCTGTTCCAACGTCGGCTTCATCTCGTTCCCGCTCTCGCCCACCTGCGCAGCCAAAGTATGTTACAGAGTATGTTCGCCGTGGGACGCGAATAGCTCCAGAGCAAGTACCGGTTCCGGACCTCGCGGCGCTGATGATTTCGTCTGGTTTTGATGAAAACCTTGATTCCAATGCTTGGGTTCCAGTCCAGCTTCGAAGTTTGGAGGAACGCATGGCGTTGTTCTTGCATGTCCTGGGGAGTAATGTTCCTGCTGTCAGAAACGTGTCCCCGGACCAATTGATGTCAGTTCTTGTGGTAAGATGGGTCGTGCAAACGCTCCATCGGAGGGCTGTGGAGGAGGGTATGAACAGAGAGCGGGAGAAAGAAAGGTGGATGGAGAAGGATGCACGCGCGTTCCTTGCGTCTTACTGGTTGCCGCACTCCGTCGGCATTGGTGATACAGCGAGCCATGGCCATACCAATGGCTCTGATGATGCCAGCCTTGCATCAGCCACACCGCTGACCGACCGAAACGTACAATTGATGGCACAAGTTCTTGCGGCCATAGAGACAATCAACCTTTTGTCACAGGTGCTGTTCTTGGCGGATCATGTACCCACCCATATTGAGGCACTCTCTGGACAAAGGTTCCATGCTGTCCTGACCAAAGCGGACACAATTTCTGTGGGAGACTTACCACCTGGACTATGGGATGCATGTACAGCTTCGTTGGAGGATGCGTTTACCGTAGAAAGACAGAAGAAGAAACCCAAAGCCGAACGGGTCCAGCCGGTCGCTTATAAGGCAAACAATGAAGTGACGACGCGTTCCAGACAAGGGTTATTCTCGTTGCTGCTCGATGAGGCTGTTTGACACACTGGAACCAGCCGAGTCGAAGTCGCATCCGTGAACACCACAGATTTGGCCGGTGTACTGGGTCCGAAGATGTATTTTCATTGGGCAATGCTTCGAATGGAACACGGACGTTCCATGAGAAGTATTGCCTCATTTTCGTTACTTACTATTTACTGAGTTGCTGTAGTCTCTCAGTCACTGAGGCAGTACAGTTGACGCCACAAATTGAGACTTTTCTCTTGTATTGGTTCCACGCGGTACAGGCGCCACGCACAGCCCTTCACCGACATGCAGCAACCCGAACCCCGCATTGCACAGCGATGGTGCTGTTTAAAGGCGAGGATGTTTTCCTCAAGCCTCACCACGAAGTCTAGCATTCATCCCATACTTCGATCCGCACTACTATGACCTACCGAAGCATCACCAGATCTCGACCTTCTCCAACTACCCCCACGGATATCATTACCTACCGGTATAATAAGGAACTGGTGTACGTGCCAGTCGCACCAAATTATGACGTATGTCCTCCTCCCTCACTGTCCGACCATGCATGGACTCATCATCGGCTCGTGGGTTCTAGGAGGCGCTCACACATGCACGCGAAGCATTTCCGCAGCTTAACAAGCTACGCGGCGGGTCCCTCTCACTCTCCCTTACTACCCCCGGGAACGAACCCAAATTGGTCGGTATCAGCGCGTCGGCATGGCCCAAGCTCATCACCCACATCACGCGCTACCAAATCATCGAGGTCCACGTGACACGGGAGGGGGATCTGGGTGATAGCACGATACCGATACCAAACATCACCGTCACCGATGCGGATGCGGATGACGCGCTAGAAACAGAGCCTGTGCCGCCGTATCATGGACCCGACGTCGTAGTCGATGAGAAGTCGCCGTATCCATCTTCACGTCCACGGACACTGTCGACGACGACGATGCATACAGGAAAACGGAACTGGTTTTTCCAGAGACTCCACGGACATTGAACCATTCAGATACCCTTCAGACATTTTGCATTCGCAAACGACGAGCCACCTTGTTCGTCGTTGAGCTTGCATCCCTTGCATATTAGATACCCATGGATCATGTAGCCATATGAAATATTTACATGACTTCATTATTCATTTGGTCAAATTATGATAGATCACAGATTGTAACAGAAGTATTAGTGATTGTAGTGAACTTGGTGGTTGAATGGACTGATTCAATTTTGGTTCTCGTTCTGGCAATGAATAGTGCGGCCAACGAAAGTGCCAGTATTACAGCTTAGTGCAGTGGCTTGATCAGCTAGCCACATCTGTAGGAAAGACTAAATTCATCCAATGAGCGCTGAAGCCACGATCGTGGCTGCCACTACTTCGAGCCGGCGTAACGTCCTGTACAGAGACACAAACCTTGCAAACGATAGTTTCTCAGCAGTGGGTAGACCCTTTCCTCTTATGATCGGCATCATACAGCAACTTCTCCTGTGCCTTAGCGAATGAGTAAATTTAGACGCTGTGGGGAGTTAACCGTACAGGTCGTAGCCAACTTAGCTTAGCGTGCGCTTATGGCACGAGTGCTATTACTCTAACCCTAATGGAAATAACAAATGGATCAGACAGTGACCTGCCCCAAGCGCTAGTGCTACATTTCCTAGTATGAAAATCACTTACGATCGAGTCGCATTCACCTCAAGACATCCCGAGATTGGTAGGAAAACCTCAGATCCGCCCGAAACATATCTATCTAGTTGGATGGTATATCCCAGATCCTAGATAACGGCCTACAGGATTCTGACCATCAGGGCGCACACTTAATATAACGACAACCACCCACCGTCGTACCTGTATACCTACGTGCGGCTATACCTCAAGAGCGCCTTGCTCCGAAAGGTGGCATTGTACTGCAGCAAATTATTGATGTCCCTGACCCAGTCGTCTTCCTTTCCCGGACCCACACCTTCCTCTGACCTTCCTTCGTCATCATCGGAGATCGATGACCGATTGATACACGGAACGGGGTATGGTGACACCTGTACTGTGACATAATCCCCTGGATTCAAAACATGGGAAACGCGCCCATCCATGGAAACGCCAGCCGCAGCGCGGCTGTGATCGCTGATCTGGGGGAGGGGGAGGAAGAGCTCGAGAAGATACAAGGCTGCAGATCACATGCCACGTACACGTAATGTAACAGAGGACGAGCTCGGGAAAACGAGTGGACGGAAAGAGAGACTCCGCGGACATATAGGAACCAGGACCACAGCACTCAGGGAGGGATGTACGATGGGTCCGCCTGCTGACAGAGAATAAGCTGTCGAACCTGTAGGCGTGGATACGATCATGCCATCGGACTTTCATCGACATCAGCATCATACTCGATCATGCTAGCTGACGAAACTTACCACCGCCTCTGTAAGATGCTGGCCATCGACGAAGATATCAATCGTGTTCAGATGAGGGCTGGAACCACGATGCAGTGCAACCTCGTTCATGACCTGCCATTCTGCATGGGTTGGGCAGTGAGGTTTTGTCCAGTAGCAAAAGGCTCTTCCAACACACACCATCATTATCCATCTTTCGCGAGTCCTTGTCATAGAATGTGCACGATAAACGCATTCTATTCAATATGGTCGCTTTCCCATGAAACACAGCCTCGAGACCCTTTGCAAAATCGTCTATATCTGTTGCAAAGGAGATGCTCAATGCCCTGCTCCGTCAAGACAGCCGGACACTTACGGAAGGGTAATAAAAAGCCCAACGTGCCCATGGAGAAACTCAGCACTGGTGGAACGGCACCAAGACTAAATAACGACGCAGCATGCAAAATGGTGCCGTCTCCTCCTAGCGTGACAACCAAGTCGATCTTCTCTGACTCAGGACCCGGCCGCCATACCCGTGCTCCTTCGGGCATGTCAGGTCGGTCTTCTGCAAATATTTTCACATTTGGATAGGTTTTCATCACATGTCTGTCAAGACGATGAGGTCTGGAGCGTAGCAATGGATGACGGACAAACTGGAGGAGCTCGTCGATCGCCTTTGTGACCGGGTCTGTCCGGAGCTTGTTGACGATGAGGACAGATCGAGGAGGGTGCGTGCCGTTCTGTTGACTACGGCTTTAACTGAGCAATGCACAGAAAGACGGGGAACGAGACGAACGTTTGGGCTCGGGGAGTCGTGGCCGATGCCATGGATCTAGCTCTTGTACATGGCGTCGGGGCTGGCATGCTTGACAACGTACGACCTAAACATGGTGCAGGCGCAAGCAGAAATCCTTGTAAAAACGAGCTGTGAAGGGCACGTCGGGCATGACAGAGAATGTTCATGACCGTTGACTCTGGTTGTGGGTAAAGTAGCGAGGGTAAGATGACTTACCAAAGATGGCTTGCACACGAGCTCTGATCGATTTTTTCACAGCCGAGATTATCAATCGGTTACGCCACGTCATACGACAGCTCAAGAACTCGAGAAGTTCAGGATCTTCTCCACCGGCACGAAAGGATGGGATTTATTCCAGCAAAGCTCGCAGCACACTGATCGCATTCCTACTTTGCATTCACTTTCAGCTCCTTAAACGGCATGATGGCCGAGCGGTCTAAGGCGCTGGAATCAGGATCCAGTCCGAAAGGGCGGGAGTTCGAATCTCCCTCATGTCATTCTTTTGCCCTGGTGTTTTTTTGGCATGACGCGAGAAGACGGGAATCTAATCTAAACCTACAATACAATTGAATAGATTAGGGTATGAGGTTACTTATATGTCTGACTTGGCATCTGGCGGTCCGGATATCATCTCCCATGCCTTCTTACAAAGACGCCGCCCGAGGATGAAAGGCTCCGGTGAACGGCTTTTCTCCAATACACGAAAAGCAAATTCTCGTTGCGACCCTGATTCAAAACTTCTCCGAAAAATGTCCAAGACCTTGACGGTCGGGGCCAGGAGCCTGCGCATGGGATCGAAGAGCGGGCGGAGCGACGTCGGAATTTGGGTGAGAGATGAATTCTGCCTGTATCCTCATGAGCGGCTGATACCTAGACCTACGGTATAGGGACGCACCATTGAAACTGTAGCTGGTCTGGAGGCAGTATGGAACTAAACGTGCCATCAAGTTCGACTCTGATTCGCCCACGAAGTTGTTCTATCCACATTCGTTCATCGTGCTCCTTTTTCTCCTTCTGAAGTTTATCTTGAAGATAGCGGTCCTGAGATCCAAGGCTTTGCGACATGAGCAGCAGTTTCTCTGCTGCGTTCTTGTTAGACGTCGTCGTCCAGAGATACCAACCCTGTTCCCAATATCGTGTCTCCTCTTCGTCGGGCTTTGCGGATGGCTCTGATTCGTCTGGAAAGTGCTCCTGTATGGGCTGACCCTCTGGGGGAAGAGGAATGTTATTAGTCCGTTGTGTCTGCCATCCTTTGCCAAGCAGATAGTCGGTGACTTCGTGTGGGTAGACCTTGCGGAGACATATGCTATAAGTCTTGGGCTCATGATTCTGTGACCTTCCACGGGCAGTCTGGAAGGAGTACGTGAAACACATCTCGTCCATCTTGTCGGGAACTTTCCCTGGATTGTGCAAGTTGAGTAGGGGAGGGTATTATCGGAGCGAAGACATACCGGGTGGCGGCCGACTGAGAGATATTATGGGAGAGTGCACGAAACTAATCTTTACGGGAACCTTGTCGCCCCCGCCTGCAGGAGGATTCATCGTCTAGGATGAGTACGCAGGTTGGTGCACGGTGGAGTGGCAGAAGAGTTCTAGAACAGTATAGGTAATACCATGCCGTGTCGGCTACATTTTAATCGGAGCTCAAATCTCCGCATTTATGTCGTGTTCATTCTTTGTTCGTTTTTTTTTTACTAACCACGTCGTATGAAGCATCGCCGTCGCAGCATCCGCACAGAGAGCATCTTGCTTTCGTATTCCTGCTGTGGGGAAAGTCCCCGGAGACACAGAGCAATACCTTCTCTCCTTAAACGGAAAGCACCCGGCTTCAGATTTGTCGGGAGGACGAGATATGGTCGGGCAAAGATCGACTTACTGGACCACTGTGGACGGTTCCGTTTGCCCACTCTGTTGCAACCTGGAAGTTGAGCAAATCCTGTAATGGCGTATTCATGCAAAGATACGAGCGTGTTTTTCGTTTGGGTTGCTTGGCGGAAGGGATGCTCCTTGATGCTCATAGGCATAGTTATGCGATAGTTGGTGTCCCATTTTTGGGCACTTTCAACTCAATGGGGCTTACTCTCATTCGACGTGGGTTTTCCTCTTCCGAATGTGTTGTTCAGTGGAAGATGCTGGTGAGTAATGTTCATATGTTGGTGTTTATGATGCTTGGATCCTGTATGGTTTGAATTTCTTCAGGGAGGATACCTCGTTAGACGAGGGCGTGCTCCACATGTGACAGATCTGATCTTTATCGTTGACCTTGGGGAGTTTGATGCTGATTTCTACTAGTTTACCAGGTTGGGTGCGATGATGGGTAACTCGTACATGTACTTAGACTCGTTGACTTGTATAAATGCCACATAGCCCGGAATATGTCGGCAACGCTCGGCCTGTACTCGATAGGGTTCTCGGCACGACAACGGCAGACGCAGGAACCCGGCGTTGTAATATCACCCTTCACGGTTTCGTGAGCACATAAAGTATTCGATGGAATGCCTGCTATCTTCCAGTATTCATCCCCTTCTCTCAAGGATCCGCCCGCATGCCCTCACAAGAGTCGTCTCAGACGCCGTCCGAGTGTTCCGCTCTCCAGCATACTGCTCAGCATGAACTTGTGCGTTGACTTGCAGATCAAGTAAGGGTGGTCCAAAAATGCTTGATTTCCCCCCTAGACGACTCAGCGGACCCCCTTTACTACTGGTCCACCTTTAGGTATCATCACTCCCAGCTACAGGACTCCCACATATCCCATTGGGGAGCTCAGTCCCGATTTCCTTGCGTCGCTCTGGCGAGTCCGACTTGAGCTAGCCGTATTCAAGCTAGAGCGTAGAGCGGTACGTACCGTATCACACGCGCGACTATACGCACCGCGTGTGATGCTATGTATGCGCAGCGCTTAACTCCATTTTCCGGCCGTGTTAGCTTCCGGTATTGAACGTGTTTCACGACCGGCCGAGGTCCCGCGTTAGCCACAGGGTGCCACACAGCGACATCGCAAGACCGAGTAGGCGTCCGCCATCGACACCGTGTAACGACCCTTACACGTAAGCAAGGTTCACTGTGGTTTCATGTCGTAAAGCTCATGACCTCGTCCCTGCGAGGATCCTTAGTCGAAGGCCCGGCGACTCCGAAACTAATGTCACGCCCTCCACGCGGTTGCTGCGGATGGCTTCGCAGCCTGCCAAACGCAGAACCAATGTACCCGTGTTTTCGAGCCACACACCAATTTGTCCCAGGTTTCCTCGCGGAGTCCATCGAGCGTGGTTCAAATGGCGAGGACCCTTGCCCGTACTGGTGGCGGTCCAATTCCGAAAACATTCTGTCCGGGGAAGCGCCGTCTTCGTTCATCGATGTCGACGCAACACGCGCGTGATCATGCATTTCTGGGTGCGAAAGCCTGTCGAACCTTGCATCGTTTCCTGGTCAAAGTTGGGTTCTATCATACTCCCGTAATAAAGCAGCTAGATATCTCCACGATTACTGTCATATGATTTCTCAGTTTCTCTCTACCTCTACTGTATACGCACGTATTAGATTGATCGCCGTCAGAGGCCCTTTAACTTCCCCGTCGTCACTCCAGCTAGCACCTGGCACTTCTCTCCTTCGGATTCGCAGCAACCCATTTCTAGTTCCCTTCCACCTCGTCTTCGCCGTTTCATGTTTGACATGGCTGAAATTTGAATGATAAAAGTCGCCACCGAGTCGAAGCGTCCTATCTGTTCCCGATCTAGTACATACATCCGCAATAATTGCCTGGCTTCCCAGGTCACCGTCTTGAGCTGTATCTCCGCTTTGGATAATATATGAAGAGCCCGAACTCAAACTTCTCCTGCCCACCAATGATCCGATCTGTCTAGTACGATCTCAGGATGAAGGAGCCGCTGGAGGAACTCGTAGTATGTCAGTCGGAACGGTACTCTCACACTCCTTGTGAACATTCTTGGCAGGCTTGCACGGCTTTTCTATTCCTTGGGCATTAACTTGAAAGGTTATACCTCCACCTCCCTCAAGTATGGCACTGAAAATAACAGGCCGAGCGCTGCTCGCCTGAGCTATGATGCGATCGATTCGAATTCCTTTGGGAAACTGGGTCCCTACACCTCAGCCTCCCCCACGTTCCCAGGGCATCTCCTTCGGACGACTTTTGCTTCAAGGTACGATACATGCACGTCGGCTTGCGCGGCCACGTTCGACACCATTCGGTCAAACGCGGAAGGAGATGAACCATGCCTTTATTTCTTCTGGGATGTATTAGATCACCGTGATGTTCTCCGTATATCTTGTCGACGCAGATGCTTCCTTGCAGCGCGACGTGTCAAACAGCGCAAACACCTTTTCGGCGTTTGACAGTCTGGGTATGTTTCTGCCGCACCCCGCAAAAGGCATTGCGACGTTCGTTCGACATGCAGTGACGTGTCGCATCGGTCTACTATAGGGGCCCAGCGTTCGCACAAAGTGCTCGTTGTTTCTCGGCCTCGGAAATCATGAGGCCGACATGCGAACTGAACCAATTTCCTAGGAGTGCCAATGGGTTTATGAGAAGTGTTAAGGTGGGGCACCAATGCGATGAATACTTCCTAGTGTTGGGGAGTCATTGTCCTCGGGGTTCAAATTACACAAGGGGGCGAGGCGGTTGGAGAAATCGCGCACGGGTCGGACATCGAACAAAGACAGTGGTGCCACGACCTGGATAGAAACAGTGTCAATGACTTAACTACAGCGCCCTAATGACATCGGCGACTTACCTTGACGTACTATGACTATCTCGCGATGCGCAGCTTCGCATACGTCGACAGGTGGTGGGGACCGGACAATACATGCATATCGTAAACACCGTATTGAAGGCATGCTCAGTTTTCCGTGTTATCGTGGCTTATCGGTAGATATCGCCAAGATCGTACGCAACGCCAAGCCGATCGTCACTCTCGGATTCTGCGCAAAGTCCGGTACGGAGATGGCCGGAACCGAAAAAGTGAGGTCGGTGAAGATTACTGTAAAGGTGCCTTGGTCCGCCACAACGGCGTTTTTGACCCTGTCTGGTGCTCGCCTGTACCAGTAGCCTGCAGCATCCCGAACGCAATTTTGACACGATCCGTCGATGATATCGCAATGCAACACGGATGTACCGACGACCTCAAAATCCCACTCGAGTCTCCCGATGGCATCTCGAGGGACACGAACAAGACGGTAATAACCTGTGGAATATGCTTCCGGTCGTGGAACGGCTCTCCACCTGTATTTCTCAAGACGTCGAAAGTGTTATCGAGTATGAGGCGGCAGAGAGCAGAAACGGACATCCATGGGAGGGTGTACACACCGAGAGCAACACAGCTCTTGGTAGGTGTACTGTCATGTAACCAATCGCCCGAGTACCTTCCAGACTCTCTTGCGTTCCCGCCCATCATCAAAGTTCCGTGGACATTGGAACGTGTTGCAAATTGGGATATCAGCATCGGGGGGTCAATACCGAATAGAAGGGCCAAAGTGGGGACGTCGCCATCGATATGCTCTAGGATGGCTTCACGCAAGAGTGGTGCAGTGATTGATAACCCAGCGCGACCTAAAATGATCGAGGTGTCGATCAGGTGATAGCGAGAGATGGCGTAGCACGCCCATACCAGCTGTCGTCGAGTGTGATGGCAGACCAGCGCCAAGGAGCAGCGTTGTACGGCGGTACACAGACTTCGTCACCTGGATCCACCGACAGTGATACGCAAGGCTGACGTTCTGCAGAGCATTGGAATATAGCAATAACAGCGAAAGTGGCGGACGTAGTCATGGATGCATGTAATGCGAGAGGTCCAGGTGAACGAGCCATAATCGTTATCCATCCAGATCCTATCCTGTGCGACATGTCTTCCATGTCGAATCCCTGCAAGTGTCGCTGCATCACAGATTGTGAGAGAGTGACCATACAGGCTGGCCCTCCAGGTCCCGACGCTCTCCGCTAGAGGTGCGAGCTTTTGACACTAGAAGAAAAGGATCGAGAGTGAGGCCCGATCGACAAACATGGTAGAAAATGTTTCACAGGTTGTCTATTAGAGCCATCGTCAGCGAGAAGAGTGAACGGCAATCCATTGCGTGCTATAATGGATCGGTACTTGAGCAGGCATGTTTGGGAAAAGGTGAACGAAACTCGCCGAGAATGGCTACGTCTACATCGCATCAAGTAACGTCGAAAATGTGCGAGTCTGCAGTCCTATCAGATTGGACAAGCCAATGGAACGAAATGACACATACCAGACGAGGTATTTGCAGTATACAAGATGTGTCGGGGGTCACCACACGCGAGAAGTGGAATATCTGCCTTGTTTTCAGGAACAAGAATTTCGGTCATAGGAGACGGCAAGAAGTATCCCCAACAGGGTAGAAACGAGGTAGGACATTCTCTATCGAATGGTATGAATGTCAGCACGTGGTCACAAAAGAGTATAGTAATGGCAATGATTTTGCATTTACGAGAGCGTGGCAGGTCGTTGACACAGGTGGTTTTTGGAGAAAAGGAAGTGACACCAAATGTATTGCGAGTCACAAACGACGTCACAGACCAAGAGACAAAGTAAGTTGCGTGCAGTGTTCGAGTCGTAGATTCAAACGAGTCGTAGAGAGAGCAAAGTGGAACAAATACATAGCCGTCTTTATGATACTGAGATGTGCGTAAGAAAGATGCAGTTAGCGTAAGTAGTGATACTTGTATCAGATCCCCAATGTTCAAATGAGCAGTTGTCAAGAGCAAGATGTCAGTGAACCAACTCGTCAGTCCACATCCATAGTGACAGCACCACCGCTTGGCCCACCACCGCGTCGACCATGCCCACCTCTCCTTCCACCACGTTGCCATCGTTGAACTTCTGGTCGTGAATGGTTCTGTTGGTGCGGCTTAGGATCAGCTCCCGGAGGTGCGACAAGAACGGTAGCACGGGGATCAGAGGTCATGATCGAATCTGAGCGCATTTTTCTGTTCGCACGATAACATTTGAGTGATGGTACAAGAAATAGACACCAAGACTTACGATGCAGAATCATCACCTGATCCCATCAACACGTCAACGCTGCCATTCTCGTTGACCAGATTCACGCCACCAAGCCTTCTTGAAAGGCCAGCGGACTGCACGCCTATGATCGAGACTTGGAGAATGCGACCGTCTGCAGGCTGTTTGTCAAACTTGGCGACGGCAGCTGCAGCATGTGCTGGTTGCTTGAACGTCAGCCGAACGATCACGCCGTCCGACCCTTGATTCGTCACGAGTTCCGAGGAGATGACCGGACCACACCGCCGGAAGATAGCCTGATAGGTGTCGGAAATTGGCCGGCAGATGAGACGAGAGAAGACGGACCTCGACGTCAGCAGAAGTGGTACCTTTCACGAGACCGGCGACCTGGACGACGTTTCCGTTGGTGCTAGTGCTTGCCCCCTTGATGGTGATTCCTCCAGTGGTGGCATCCCTCAGTGCACGTTGGGCGAGAATGGAATCAGGCCTGCGAGGGGCTACAGCAGAGGAAGAGAGACGGGACGACAGCGAGGGTTTGTCAGGGTCTTCATACAAGTCGTGGGACCACTGTGCGTCCGAGTCGCCCTTTGGGGGTCGAGAGGGACGTGCCTGGTACAAGAAAGCGCGCGTGTGGAGGGGCGAGCGGGAATGTTATGGATAGCCTTGGAGGATGCGAATCGTATGGTACGCACATAAGGCGAGTTACGGTTTGCAGATTTTGGACGGACGGGCCCACCGTCGGTAGAAGTGGAAAGACGGGCTAAGAGAGACATGACGATGATGGAAGAAAAAAAAAAGAATGTGTATACTCTTGTTTGGTGACTTGCTTGTTCACCTTCTTCGACTACTACTACCACCACCACGACGAACACAAATGGGCGGTGCTGGTACGTCTTCTTTCTAGCTTGCTCGAATTCACATTTCTCAGTCTCAAACCAGGTTGGCTCTTTCTCTTCTCGGTCCTTATGGCCGCTGGTCTGCTTTTCACTATGGTTTTCTTCGTACGTCGTCATCCCCTTTTCGATGCATGGTTTGACACTCCCACCCAGATCATCATGTTCTCTGACCTCGAATGCGACTACATCAATCCCATAGATCTTTGCAACAAGCTCAACCAGGTACACAACAGATTGGTTATCTCTCCTTCCCCGTACTCACCTCCTGCAGTTTGTCCTACCAGAAAACATCGCTCACGCTTTCCTCACCATTCTGTTCCTCCTCACCGGTCAATGGATCGCATTTTTACTCAATCTTCCTCTCATGCTATACAACGCCAACAAGTCCGTATCTCAGCCCTCTGGATCACTCATACGTTCATACTCACTCCCAAATAGGATACGAAAGAAGAACCACATGTACGACGCCACGGAAATCTTCCGCACGCTCCCAGCACACAAGAAAGAAAGCTTTATAAAACTCGGTTTCTACCTCCTGTCGTTCTTCTACTACTTGTACCGGTGCGTGCCCCTATTCCTGCCGCCTCACTGCGAACCTCATTTTAGTTAGCATGATCGTCGCACTCATTTCGGAGAGCGAATGATCCCCTAGCTCACCTTGCAAATGCTTGATACCCTGCCTTTATTGCGGGATAGTTTCTTATCCAGGCTTGGGCGTCTTGCCTAGTATATAGACATCTAATCCATGGTCAACTTTGCGGCACTTGGATGCACATGTGGAGTGGTAGTTTCGCATGTTATATATATGGTCTCGGGTGCTATGATCTTTGATTCTCTGCTCTGTTGTCCGAGTGCAAGTATGGTTGGTGATTGCAGGGCCGCGTTGGTTGGCCATAACAGTCGACCGCAAACTTCAATCCGGTTCAACATATGACTAACCCTTTTTAGTTGTACATCATCGAGGTAGGTAAATTAGTACAGATAACGAAATCCCATTCTACGTCTCACAGCCTCGTCGAACGAAATACCCTCTAACCTGGCCGCCTCCTCAATACGTTCCCGTTCAGGTCCATGCATTAAATCCAACTCCTCGCGTTCCATCCGTTTGTTCTCTCGTACGAGCAGCGTACGGAAGACTACGGTTAAAGTGTAAGTTACATCCCAGAAAGAAATCGAATACGTACTGAAACACAAAAAACTCGCAAACGCAAACGCGCAGAACCCAATAATCATCGATGGATGGTACTTGGGACCCCACTTTGCTTTCCAGATATACGATCCCGCTCTATCAAATAGTGAGATAACGACCATACGCATGGGGCACCACATACAAATTTCCAATATTTGCAAACCCGTTCACGAGGGCGATCGCCGCAGAACGTTTCGCTGGTGGCCGAGGGACGGCATTAGCTACCCATACCAACGCCAGTGCAACTCCTAGTATAACGTGCACAGTAATTGGACATGAATGAAAAAAAAAATAGACGAGGGCAACACACCACAGTATCCAGTCGTCATGAGGAACATCGAAAAGTATCTCGCACCTGTGTTCATTGTTGACAAGGAGATGATATACCCAAGCATGACAAACCACCATGGAGCGGTCTGATGAAAGAATCGTTCGCCAGTGACATCTGCACGCATTGGATGCGTTCGTCAACTCAGTCTGGTCTGCGAGGACAAGTGGGTAGCTTACCAGCATGCCGTGCATTGATGAGCGTCACAATGGCTGCATAAATCCACGGTGGACTGGACAAGCTCGGTGAGTACGTTTCAAGAATGAACTACACGACGTACGCTGCCAAGAGTAGTGTGATCGTCGTCGAGTAGCCAAGCGTAGCGGTCAATCTGCAACATGTGTCACTTGATAGTAAGGTAGGTCATCGTGCCATAAAAACCTACGTTGGGAAGAAATTGACAAAACTGAATCCCAGCGTCTGGGAACAAGCCCCAAGCATGAAAATCGGCACCTTGGGATCTTTGAGCGCCAGTTTCAACCCTTCTAAGATCCTGAAAACTCGTAAAGTAATCTGGAGCATGAGCAAATATGATTGACGCACGACTCTTCTTTAGAGTCCTGGTCGGCTTCGCCAGCATCTTCTGCAAGTCGGACCTGTGCTAAACGCCTCTCCGCGGGAGTTAACCATCTGGTGTTGTACGGCTATGATAGCATAGTAAATACTAAAGACCTGTCGAAAATAAAGTGGCAAGAGAATCGGGGCGTACATAATCTGGAAGCGACCACCTAAAGATTTCGTCGAGCGAAATAAAACAAGAAGCAGAAATGTGAACGTACATGGCGGTGAAACCAACAACGATCGTCATAGCACCCTCGATGTAGAAAAGCCTACCAGTGCATTCGGGCGAGGATGATATCAAATGAGCAGGTTACCGAATGCAGCCATTAGTCCTACCATCTCCATGCCGCGATGCCCATCGTCCCATTCATGTTTCCAAGGATGGCTGCTGCCCACAGCTATGCGTAACCAACAGATGAAGAACGGGAGACGAGAAGTGAAATACGGAGAGGCTTACACTTCCAAAAGCATTAGCAACGAGTAGCCCAGCAAAAAGAATGGCAGATCTAAAAGCGAGTTCCTACAAGGATAGTTTTTTTTTTTTTTTCAATTCTACGAAATGATCAAAACCACAACACAAACCTTGCGTGTGTACCAACTTGATAAAAGGTAAATGGCGCCAGGGTAGAATGCAGCCTGAAATGGCTTCACATTCAGTCGTCCTCATAGTGGTGGATTCTTACCTCCGGCACGCCGATGAAGATACGGCAAGCCATGATCCCACCAAAGTTGTGAGTAAGACCGGTGAGAGCACTCGTCAAACCCCACAGGACGACACAGGAACCGATATAAAAGGTGGGTCTAAGGAGGTTGCATTTGGTTGTTATTTTATTCAGAGACCAAGGAAATATCGCCTACCTTGACACATAGTTAAGGGTCTCGAGATAGTCTCAGTTACCGCATGAACTCGTCCCGGAGTAGTAAGTGGACTGCTACGTACAATATTGGATGGAATTTGTGCCGGACAATACGATGCATAAAGGATTGCCACGACTGTGTCATATTGAACATCTATTACCGCCAAGAGTGAGTATCCGGGAGCGTAGACGAATGGTGAGCACAGTACCAGACAAGCCCAAATCTGTCTGTAAGCCCTTGAGTCGAGCAGCGGCAAGCGCAGCGCGCTACGGACGCATCATCCTCGCCGTCACCATGATGTTGTGTCACTGGAGATTCGGATACAACGCACGTCGATGTAGTTCATCAGATAGATGACCACAACAGTAGGCAATAATCTGGAATCGAGCTTGCGCACGAGCCGCCTCTCTGCCATGGGTCGGTTTTCCGCACGAAGTATATCTTCAACGCCGCCGCTGTCTGAATATCGGTCCATGGCGACCCCGCCGGCATCCTTCTCGTACGTTTCGAACTTCTTAACGGGATCGATCGACATGAAGAACACGAGGATGAAAGTACCGGGGTGCTACAAGATTTATTCCTCACACTACCTTTCGCCAGCTGAGGGGGATATAAGGGGGAGCCTGGTGTTGGAAGCATCATCAGGTGGCCAAGCAGTCTTCTTCGTGGGGTACCTAGAACGTGCACTGATGCAACACGTTCGATCGGCGCGAAGATGTTGGATATCACGATCGCTATCATGAACACGACAAGGAAAGAAGTTCCCAGACTCAGGAACGAAAACTGTACACGTGTCATTACCAAAGGATCTTACCCACATGGTACGGTGCTCGTCATCTCGGATGATACAGGCTCAGAAATGTCAAGTTACTTGTGAAAGCCTTCATCATGCGTCACCGGATTGGCTGTTGAACTGTGTCCGCGGAATCAAATACGAACAAGGCATCATCGATCATCATCGCTGCGCAGTCACTTACCATTATTACCACGTCGCTTCGCCTTTCCTAGTAAATCGGGGTTGAGCTGCAAGGAAACGGGCCATCGAACTGCGAGCTTCGTGATGTCAAGTCAACGTTTGGAAAATTAGATTGTCCTATCATCGAAAGAATTCACCGATTACTCGGCCCTCAGTTGTGATCCACCTATGTTTTGAATTTCAGCAGTGGTGATATGCTAAGTACTACTACAAGCTTTCTTGTGAACTTTCCAATCCTTCACTTGGCATTCTTTCGAACAATACCTCACCTTCTTACACTTTCCACAGAGGGATAGCGACCCCCCTTGTTTTCCGCATGCTTTACATCTTTCCTGATCGGTTGGTCCGTCTGGCGTCATCCCTACCTTCTCCAGATACGGAACCGCAAACAGAGGACTGATGGCCACCCGAGTTGCATATGCAGAGAGCGACTTGAACTTCGGTGGAAGCGTCTCTGTCCCAAACCCAACACCACAGGAACAGAAAGGGCTCTTCTCTGGATCTGCCCCAGCACATGGAGATAGTGGAACCATTCCTTGTGTGAGGTATTCACAAGAAGGTCGGTGAGACCAAGTTCGGCACCGTTCAACGAGCAGTGGGAGGAGGTAGCGCCATGCTTCTGATTCTTCCGGGTCAAGTTTGATCACGACGACATCAGGCACGTTGAGATCGCGCATTTTATTTTGAATAATTGCTGTCCCTGGAACAACCCAGGCATCGGCAAGGACCGTGTGGGAGCCCGCATCGAGGCGAAGCTCAGCGACGATGATGACGGCAAGAAGTTCCATTGCAGATGTGTTCTGCAACGCGAAGACAAACCGAGGCGAGTCCTGAGTTCCGGCGGCAGACAGCAGCAGGCTGTGAATAGAATCTTTCAAGTTCATGAGCGTATCCTTGATTGCAGGTGCCGTCATCTCTCGCACAGCACGCTCCCTGTGGGAGAACATAAGGGAAATATGAGGGGAGAGCCATTTCAACGAACCCCCACCCTTAGATGGTCTGAAGGGGGTACAACGATCCAAGTTCACTCGGTGAACATTCCACGTAGTAGGGACTCCGCCATCGAGTTTGGTAAAGAACCTCTTTGCAATCCTGTCTTCGCTTCGAATGTGCGCTGACACCGCCAATGGCGCAACGACCTGTTGGTACATCAGGGTATGTTCCAATTATAAGATATCGCTGAGGATCAACAAACCTCGATGTACATCGACTTGCGTGCAACGCGGAGCTTCGCATTGGTAGTGTCGATTGGTAATGGGAAGAAGATCTTCTCCGAGTATTCACCAATGAAGAGACAAGCCCCATGACTCGGTATCTGTTCGATCTTCACAGTCGAACCGGCTGCCAGCAAAGCTCGACCAGTTGGGTCCGTGATAAACATCCGAAGCACGAGCGAACGGATTTCCGTGCAAGTCGCGTCCATCTGTACGATGATGGCCTGCTTGGTTTCGGACGCTATTTGTGGACAGAGGTTCTCCACAGACGAGCGATTAGCCGACGGGAAAGGCGGCTGAGCAAGTATGTGGACCTGTCGTGAGTCTTCCAGTGGTGCGGTAAATATGGCTTCCAATAACGAAGGGCTGCGAAAGGTGTGTGGTGAAGGACGAGTCCTAAAGCCGACAGTTGCGTCGTGTGATAGCAACAATGAACTAGATGGAACGGCGAAAAAAACAATCAGGGGGGAAGAAGTGGACTCCCTCTCTTCTACAATCGTCGCAGTTTTAGTCTGGCCCGTCCCAGTCGTTTCGAGTCTTCCAAATACAGCAAAAATATGTGTGAAGATGTTCCACATCTTCGCATTCCTAATTTCGCATTGGAGTAGGGGCGTTCCGGCCAGGCGAAGCTCAGATTCAACAGCGGCGATTCTCTCCCGAGGGATCACAAGTACGATTGTGACTACCGGTGGAATTGAATCCCAGTGTTTGAAGATCGTGGTCTTCGTCTGGGTCTGCAGATGTTGGATATACGACGGTTCCATGGAGGTGAACGATATAATATCCAAGAGGTGAAAGTGACAGCACATCTCTTGGTAAAAGCTGGAACCTAGTATCAAGCTGGTATCCTGCACAATTTCATCGTCAAACTTCTGCATAACCATAGTCCAGTCCGTTTGAACCCGAGACTTGATGAGGTGAAGCAGTTGTACAAAGCTCCGACGAGTGTAGTGCACAAGGGTTGCTTCGAGAAACGCACGCCGGTGAGCAGCTGGCAGAGACATACTTTGCAGTTGGCGAGCCATGTTTTCCTCAGCGAACATATTAAGATAGATTTTAAAGAGAACTCGGTGGAGCTGGTCAGGAGCGACCGAGGTGGTGTATTCGCTATCGACTGCCTTCCAAGCAACTTGCTCGTGATATTGTAGTCCAGAAGACTCAAAGACTTGCAAGAAAGTTTCGTGAACGTTGGAGCGAGACGTGAATCGTGATAGGAAAGCAGAGGGAACCATCCCCAAAAGAAGCGACATGGTTGCCACGTCACCAAAGAGTCGATCCAAGAGGGCCTTGGCAGGCTCATCGCTATAAGAAACCAACGCCTCTGTATATAATGTGGCGAAAGGGGACTTGGAAAGGAGAGGAGCTGTGACCACTAGCAAATTGAGAAGCCCAACATGATCTGAAACATTGGACGTGTCGATTACGTTGAACGTAGTTGGGGCGGGAGCTGTGGCGCCTTGTCCGTACTGGTTTTCCTCGAATTCTATTCTCGAAGCTTTCCACGGTGAGCTCAGGATCGGAGTTGCAGTTACACCACTCGAGTTGAGATGAGAGAATGCTTGACACAACCTCAACGCATCGCCAGCAAACATCCGAATAACGAGCTTTGGAGACATCTTGGAAGTGACTTTCAAGAGTTCAATAGCTGAGATACACCATTGAGAAAACTGGCGGCGTGCTTCTTGAACCAGCTTTTGCGCCGGTATGGCTAGCGTCACATCACGAGACGACACGAATGCCTCTGCAAGATGAAATCCAGCGACCGGATCCACCCCGTAGTGGACGGTAAACTTCTCTCCCGACATGGAAAAGGCAAACGTAGGATTGACAGAAGCAGCTTGTTTCATACTATGCAAACCATCGTCTGTGACTCCGGTGGACCAGAATTTGCGGAACTGCTCGGCAACTGCCTTCACGGCGAAGGGTAGGAGAGGTCCGGCAGAACGAGATGATGTGATGGCAGCCCCGCCGGCAAATTTATCAGTGACTTCTTTCATGCCTTCCAGAAAGCTTTCCTTGAGGCGCTTGCGACGATCTGGAGTATAGTCAGCGGTTGCTGCGTATAGGCTCCAGAACCGATGGAGTTCTGCCAGCGTCCTCTTGTCGCATGTAGACAGAAAACGAGAATACGGGCCGGCATTCCACGATTCGAGATCTTCCGCCAAAGTTGCCAGTTTACGACATTGCTCAGTGAGCAAGGACAGGGACTCTTGATCCAACATGAAGTGATAGAAAATATTCCATATCAGATCTAGCCTATCTTGAGCGCCTTTGTCGGCCAAGAGCGTGAACAATAAGGCGTTGCGTGCTATTTAGAGACATCACTGAGATTCCGATGCATGGATAATGGGAAATGTAACGCCCTACCAAGCACAGCAGCTTCCATATCACAACAGGTGACATCCAATGTCTGGAGTGCTACAAACTTGGGTCAGAATACGCTAAGAAAATATAAAGAGCTGATATGGACCACCGATGGAAGTGGAACTCGTCTCGTTTGTATATACCGTGTACAAGATGTGACGAGGATCCCCACATGCTAGGAGCAGTATGTTTGCTTGTTTTTCAGGGGGAAGATGTTCCGTCAACCGTACAGCAGAGGTATTACCGATTGGATAGAAATATGTAACTCCTGGAAAGAATAGAGGGTGCGACATCTAAGGTATTTGGAGGTCGAGACGATATTCTCAGCTCTGGGAGATGTGTATACTCGTTCAAACTTTGAAGCTGATTGAGCGTCAAGAGTCAGTGACCAGTTCAACAAAGGGAAATTGAGCTCAGCGAACCCTGTCGGTAGAGTCGGGTAACGACAACAATAATATTTTCCTTTTCTGAACTTGAAGCTACTACGAACGGCGATCGCGATTATAATTATAAGTCACTGCTGTTCAGGATAGTATTTCCCTGGGTGTTCTTTCGTTTTTGGACTTTCTCTCCAGGCGCAATCCAAAGCATCTATCGTGTCGACCCGGTTAGTTCATGGCCGATGAACCAGTCTCCCACGATGCCGTCCAAAAGTGGATAGACCAAGCGACCTTGCGCCTCATTTTCGACCCACAAGGATCGTTTCGCGTTTGCACCAGTCAGCGAGTGCTGGACCCTGGCAATGGGTAATTGGGCCAAAAACGAGCAGGTAATGAACATCCCACTACTTGCCCTATCATCCTTGCGCGACTGAAGCGACTCGCAGCGTGACACCCCTATCCGATACCTGCTTGATGAGCTCCATACATATAAGACCGACTACAGCCATGCACTCGCTCCTTCTTTCAAGCCATGCGAGGCCAAGGAATCATCGATTGGAGACCCTGCGCTCATCCGGTCAGTCTCAGTCGAGGACGTACGGTCGATGATGGATTCCTTTGATGCTGCAGTCTCGGATCTCAGGATGCAGATCTCACAACTCCATTCTTCCATCCACGAACTTGTAGACATCCTTTCCGGTGGTGGGGGCAGCAGGGCCCCGGAACGCGAGTGGCAGGCTGGTGCCTCGTCACACAGCAGCGCAGACTCATCCTGTGTCGGCCACCTCGATTCAAGACTTAAAGGACCCACCATCAGGACCCCACCTCGTACCAAAGCTTCCCAGTCGACATTGATGCCAGTGGCTGGCGTACGCAGCGCACGAAGGGCCTCGAGCTCAGTCAGCTTGGCCCCAACCACCACAAACGCCAGTCGGAGCGCTTCTAGCTCGAACGGGCCCACTAGCACCACCAGTCCATCGACGACCCTTGCACCATCACGAAGGCTCCCAACTCTGGGCCTTGTCATCCCGAATGTACCCGTTCGCAACCCCGACGGAAGCCGCCGTCCGAAGAGCGAGTCCTGGCGAGACATCGTCAAGCACTGGACTGAAGGTGACCCGGAGCTCGGTCTTCACATCCCGCTTGGGGAGTGGCTGCCTGGCTGGATCCGGGGCAGCAACCGGGTCTTCGCGTCCAAGTTCCACCAGCGCTCCGTGATCGCGCTAGAGTTCATCAAGAGGTCAGTGCCCTAGTCATCTCACCAATCCGGCTTGACACCGTCACATCGTGCTCACCGGTTCGCATGCGACAGATTCGATTCAAACGAGGCGAACTTCCTCGCTGCCTATCCTGAAGCCAATCAAGGTCACAGCGCACTCCTTCGTGCCATCAATCGTGCTCGCCTTGCACGTGGAGACCGAGAGGAACTGTCCTGGTCTGGCATCACGTTCTAGGAGTCTGTCACCACCGAGAGGCTCGTCGGACTTCGCTGTCGTGGTTCCCCTGGTCCCGACCTTGAACGGAGAGAGATACGCCTGTACCATAAACGAATGAGCAGTAGTCTGCCACTGCCGTACCATGACCCGCACGTGGCTAATCGGATTGCTGCGAGCCTCGTAGAACGATGCACCGCCTGCCCCCATTCTTCCGCCAGCATTCGAATGTGAAGCTACTACGACACACCTTTGAGCATCATGCCGCTACTCCTGCTACCGATCGCTAATCGCACCATACTGTACGTAACGTACGTCCTCGCCCGCTAATCACGCCTCACTGTAGCATACCGCGTAACACCCACTCTCGCCTTCCCGCTAATCGCCGTGGATGTATACGACCACCGTGACGCACCTGCTAGCTACCAGTAGCAGCAGTAGTCGTCGTCCTCGTTCGCGCTTGCACGTTTTTCCTTCTTTCTCTTTTTTTAAACACGTTTGTTTCGTTTTCTGAGCGCGAGGAGCGCGCTTGACGCAATCGAATCACCGTCCGTTCCGAAAACGGAAGGGAGGGAGTTGAATTCGGGAATTCCGAGTGGCGTTTCGCGAGAGAAAGTGGCTACGCGGAAATGCTTCGGAGGAACTTGAGTTCGGACATGACGCTACTACACAAAGGTGCTGTACGGCTCTATCAAGAGCGACTCGACCCCTTCATAGTATTATTTGTCTCCTCTCGCGAGAAATAGGTTGATTGGATGTCCGTCGTGCTTCGCTGTGATGGCCTCAAACGTAATACTCTTTAATCCTGCTTTCTCGAACGTGGAACGAATGTCCTGTTCCGTGAACCCTCCCTTGTGAGCGACGATGTGATCGTGTTTGTCAGAAAATATCTCATGGGTCGACTCAGTACTGATGAGATCCACGATGAGCAACGACCCTTCAGGATTTAAATATGTCGAGACGAGGGTCTGCGTCACATCGTCGATAGACGTGACGTGATGGTAGGCAGCCACACACTATATAAACGAGGCACATAGGTGAGGATACACAGTTGCCATTATAGAATGCTGTCACGATACTGACGACGATCACATCAAAGGTCATGCCTTCTAGCTTTTCATCTGGCAGTGAGGCACAGATGGCCCTCATTTCCTCAGGTGGGATGCCGTGATCGTTGACGATCTGGTTGTATCGATCAACCATGCCTTGGCTGATGTCGACGCCGACGATCGATTTAGGATCCTCTGCTGCCAGCTCGCGGGAGATGAGACCTGGAAGTGACATAAGGAGGCCATCTCTACCACGATGACGGATGACGCACCGGTGCCGCATGCAAAGTCCATGACCGTCGTGACACCTTGCTTGAGCAACCCGGTATTTCTGATCACTCGACCGACCACTGCGGCGCGCCTCTGTGCTTCGGGTCGTTCGTTGTATTGATGGGCATCGGCGTCAAAGTGCTGTCTGTTAGCCGTTTCGTAGGCATCTGAAGCGTGCCCGTCTGAGGGTTGGTGGGTAGGTGGGACGTGATTGTGGTGGTGGTGGTGGGCATGATGCCAGGTGCGATCCACTTCTACGTGGTGGTGCGCTTGCTCAGACATGTGGTTATCGGTGGCGATGTTCCAAATGCACGCTGATTGGAGGACAATTCCAAATCGCTTGGATTGGATATGGGAATTTGATCGACCGGATCCTACCTTGTGTTGATGCCGCAACGACGTTTGAAGGTACCTGACTCCAGGTGATGAGTCCATATGACTTTTTTTGTACTCGTAGGAGCGGATACGGCCGGCATCTAACAATTGAAACAGCTGCATTAAGATTCACGATCGATAGGATGTCTCTCAATTCTTGTTGGCTGGCCTAGCAACTAATGCGATCCACAACCTCGGTGGTCCTGCGAACCTTCCACATCGTTCCCCATTGTGGACTCCCAGAAAACTCGAACAGCCGAGCAGTAGGCTCTGAACTACGGAACCGCTGAGGAGTGGAATCACTGAAAGGTCCCAATGTTATTATTTTCTTCTTCTAGGAATTGGTTCCATGGGCCATTTTCATCCAACAATGCACTGTGGCGCGTTTTAATAAATACTTAAAACATGCTGTCAAGTGGTAGGTCCAGCGAACGGGGCTGTCACTCGAGGTGTCCCGAGCTCGTAGCTTCTACATGCGGTAATTTCCTAAGATGGTCCACCGATCACTTGTGGTACTACAGCAAATTTCTCCCCCCCCTCTCCTTAAAAACTTGTCAACTACCCGTCTGTCATGCAAGAAGCCCTTTACCGACTGGTCTGCTATTCTCTCTTTTCTCGACGATGCTAGCCAACGATGCAATCCATGGTTGGTCCCCTCCTAACGGGGACGACGAGGATGTCAACGTCTCTCAGGACTTGTTTTTCATGACCATTCAATCCTTATCCTCTCCTGATTCACTAGTCAGTCCTATATGTCCCCCTCTCGAAATCACACCGACAGCTGCATCTCCCTCATCCCAATCTTCTCCGCTGGTCCCACTGCCGAGGCGGCAAGTGCCCAATCCCTCTATGGCGCCGTCCTCTGACCGTCGAGCGCAGCGTAATCGCAATCGAGATCCTTCTTGGATTCCACGTCCTCGTAATGCCTTCATCATTTTCAGATGCGAATACTCTCGTGAACATTCGCAAGGTCCTCGGGACTCGGCTGACGATGACGAAGACGCCGATAGCGGCACGACCATCAAGACGCTCTCCAAGCGTGCTGCAGAGGCCTGGAAGAAGCTCCCCGCGTCGGAGAGAGAACGATACAAGGTTATGGCCGATCAGGAGAGAGAAGAGCATGCTCGCCTGTATCCCAATTATCGCTTTCGACCCATGAAGCGACAGACGCAGGCTACGAAGAAGGCATCCTCAGAGGATTCCAAGGCCTCTCGGTCTTCCTCTGCAGAGCGTCTTCCCACACCGTCAACTCACGTGCCGTCTGTCTTGTCTTCAGCGCCCGAAAAGACGACGTCGAGTGTGTCTCTCGAGCCGAGCAAGGCACCTGTGCCCGTGCCAGCAATGGAGTCGTTGCCAGTGCCCCAGCCGTACCTCGCAGACGTAAGTTCAAGTCCTCCGTCGACGTGGACATTTAGACTCATCAGTTTGTCAGCCTCAGCCTCCTCTTCTGCAACTGGATCTCACTAATCAATTTCCATATTACCCTCTTCCTGAGACTCCCTCTTTCGAACCCTACTCTGCTCAGTGGAGCGTTTCTCCCGACACGTTCAGCACTTATGATCCCTCCTTCAGTTTCGACCAGACCAAGGAGGACCTGGAGCGAGCACAGGCCCTTGAGGCCTATTCGATCGGTCTCCATAACTTCGACCTGTTTTCCCCATTCTCATTCCAGGAATACTACTGAGCAGCTGGTGCGGTTCTGATGTTATCTTGATTGCTAACAAGTGACAAGTTTCTGTTACCCCACAATCACGAGTTTTGCCACTGTTATTTGCTATTTGTTGTTATACTACACAGAGGTGTAGTTTAATTGTAGCTAACTTAGTACGTGTATCGGCCGACATTCCTTTCGATTATCTCATGGAATACATTTGTTCGCATACTTGAGCCCGTTCAAATCATTTCACATGGAACTTGCCCGATCCGCTGTTCTCATCGTCCTACTCCCATGCTCGTTTGCCTACACGCGATACCAAGAGCGTACTAAATTCTAACAGCACCGTGGCATGATAAGATGATTCCCAAGATGAGGGTTCCAAGTGACACGAAGGCGATCTCGCGACGTAAGTATTAGTACAGATAACGGAACCCCATTCTCCGCCTCACAGCCTCTTCGAACGTGATCCCTTCCAGCCTCGCCGCTTCCTCAATCCGCTCTCGTTCAGGTCCATGTAATACATCTAACTCCGCGCGTTCTATCCGTTTATTCTCCCGCACGAGCAGGATGCGTATAACTAGAGTCAAAAAAGATGTGTCAGGGTCGGTCATACAGAGATCAACACTGCTCCAGATCCAGAAGAATTCGTATGACGCACTGAAACTAAGTACACTCGAAAATGCGAGCGCGCACAACGCTATGATCATAGATTGATGGTACTGAGGGGCCCAGATCGTTTGCCAGATGTAGGATCCCATTCTATCGCAACGTCGGGTCATGAGATTGTTGTGCACACCACTATTAGGATGCGTGAACACATACAGATTCCCCAGGTTCCCGAACCCGTTCACAAGACCGATTGCCGCAGAACGTTTAGCCGGTGGTCGAGGGATAGCGTTAGCCACCCACACCAACGTCAGCGTGAATCCTAACAACGGTCGCAGGGCAGAAAGGTTAGACAGTGATGGAATTCGGATGATAGCGGGGTAGGAACATACCACAATATCCAGATGTCATGAGGAACATGGAGACATATCTTCCGGCTGTGTTCATCGTCGACAGAGAAATGATGTAGCCAACCATGACGCCCCACCACCACCCGGTAATGTGAAAGAATCGTTCCCCAGTGGCGTCTGCATGCGCATACATCAGTTAACCTAATAAGTCCAATTTCTTGGAGAGGTCTTTACCAGCATGCCGGGCATTGATGAGTGTTGCGATGGCCGCAAAGACCCACGGAGGGCTAACCAAATACGGTGAGCAACTGCCGAAACGTACGACATAATATCACATACGCAGCCATCAGCAGAGTGACCGTCGTCGAATAGCCCAGAGTGGCAGTCAACCTGAACTCAAGCACGTAAACATCTTGTGTAGTGCTTGTTTTCGAATTACTCACGTCGGGAAAAAGTTGATGAAACTGAGTCCCAGCAGTTGAGAACAGGCCATCAGCATGAAGATTAAAACCTTTGGATCTTTGAGTGCCATCTTCAAACCTTCAAAGATCCTGCGAACGCAATGCGTATCCGGGGCTTTAGGAACAAGCTAGACGACGTACGAGGCATCGTCCGAATCCTTGTCAGCTTCACCAGCATCTTCCGCAAGTCTGACTTGTGCCAGATGCCTCTCCGCGGCACTCAACCATCTGGTATTATGTGGCTACCAGGGAAGCCAAGAAGTCAGGAACTTGCTAAGAATACATCAGGAGTAAGGGCAGGAACGTACATAGTCTGGGAGCAGCCACCTAGAGATTTCATCAGGTGAAATGATGGTGAAGGAAAGATGCACAGCGGACGTACATGGCCAGGAAACCAATAACAATCGTTATAACCCCCTCGATATAAAATAGCCTGTATAGGAGAACAACGTCAGACGACATATTCTCCAGAAATGGCTGCTGGTCTCACCATCTCCATGCCGCAATACCCATAGCCCCGTTCATGCCTCCGAGAATACCCGCGGCCCATAACTGGCACAATCAGAAGTCACGAGTTTGTGATGAAAAGAAAGTACTCACACTACCAAATGCATTGGAGATAAGCAACCCAGCATAGAGAATCGCGGATCTGAAAGCCAATTCCTGCGAGATGTTCGATCAATCACGAAGTTAGGACATCACGGTGATAACCAACTTTGCGCGTATACCATCTTGACAACAAGTACATGGCACCGGGATAAAATGCAGCCTGAGGTGGCATCCCATATTAGCGGCGGTCCTCATCCAGATTGGCTTCGTAACTATACCTCTGGCAACCCGATGAAGATTCGACAGGCCATGATACCAGCCCAGTTGTGCGTGACACCGGTGAGAGCGCTCGTCAATCCCCACAGGACGACGCAACTGCCGATATAAAGAGTCGGCCTGTAGGTTGCAAAACGATTGAGGATCGTGTTATGAATACAGAGAAAATGTGACCAACCTCGAGACGTAGTTGAGAGCCTTGAGAGACGATTTCAGTAAATGCGCTGACAGATAATGGGACTGCTTACTATATTAGACGGAATCTGTGCCGGGCAATATGATGCATAAAGAACCGCTACTACTGTATAATATTGAATATCTATCGACGACTGTGAGTTACGTTTACGGATAAACAGGTAGGACACACCCGACAAGCCCAAATCCGTCTGCAATCCCTTGAGTCGAGCGGCCGTGACTGCAACACGCTATGTTGTCCCGACATACGCATGAGTTCCCATAACAAGTACACGTGCACCAGATAAGCAACACACATCAATGTAATTCATCAAAAAGACGATGACGATGGTGGGCAGAAACCGGAAATCGAGCTTGCGAACGAGCCGCCGTTCCGCCGTTTGTCGTGCTCCATCCTGGAGTACATCTTGGTTATGGTTCGCGCTGACCATAGCGACATCTTCTGAAAGGGACTCTTCGCATTTTTTCTCGTGGTGGGTCGCCATGAGGAACACGGGAGATAGAAGTGATACTCTTCAGTTTACATGGCTTTATAGTTCCCCAAGGTACAAGGGAGGAAGTTCCTTCATCCTATGAGCTTGTGACCTGGTGTGGGTCTCGTGATCGGGTCATCTGCTGGGTGATCCTCCAGATCAGGTTATCGGAACGTAAAAGAGTATCTTGTCGGCTGGGAGTAATCGTGTGCCCTGACGGCGATACACACCCGGAGCGTGCACACAATAATAGAACAGCGAAGTGTGACTCGGGGATGGAAGCACCCATGGGAGAAAAAATGTGGGGTGCGAAGACCTGTTCTTCCACTTGAACGAATGATGAGCGTGAGATTCAACTATTTGAATCTCTCCATCAGATCTCGTCGTGGAAATAACTGCAGATGTAACAATCTTTCGACGCTTCGAACGAGCTAGGAACATAGGATGATATGCAGGAACGGTTTGAGTGCACGTGCAGGTGCTCTGATTTGTTGAAGTGGTGACAGGCCTGTGGTAATGTCCCTTGGTGAGCGCGGACGCTGTTATTCGCGAGAAATTGCTTGTTAGATGTAAAACGATATCTGGTACAAAGATACGTGTGGTAGTGACAGTGAATTCCAATGGATACAACTCATAGAGTGGAAATTGAGATATGTGACAAGAGAAACTATTCAAATAGAATCCGTCAGTGGCTTCGATAAGCACAACTGAAAATCTTACGCGCAACGACAGCTCGACTCAGGCGGTACACCAATGCCAATCAAGACTGCTGCTGGGTTGGCAGCTCCTCAGGAAATGGTGGCGGAAGAGGCATTCCTTGTCCACAAGTTGGAAGAAATCGCAAGAGAAAGTGGAAATGATCTTACCCATCGAATGATGAACCGAAGAATCAGTGACTTTGGATGATTTGTCGACAGTAGTGGTATTATTGGAGTTTCTGGAGGTACTGTGGTTGCTATTGTCTGTATATGTCTGATCTCCGGTCACATCGTTGAATGTTCCGTGAGATACATCGACGTTGGACGCTCCTTGGAAGAAAGTCATGATGATTGCCAAGTCGGTAGACGGACCGAGTCACCTTTTGAAAGAGGTGTGGGGACAGCTTATGTAAAACGATTATAAAGCACACTGTCACGTCGGCGATGCTATTGTCACTACCACCACCATCATCACCACTCCAGCAGCAGCACGATGGCAAGAAAGTCAACTCGTAGAGTGTCCCAAGGTAGGGCACGAACAAGCACTCCAATACATCCTTTGACTGCGATAAAGCAGCCATCCGTCTCCATCGCACTCTCCAAGAAGCACCGCAAGCAGGAGTACTTGCAACGTCGACGAAGACGACTGGCATTTGTAGCGCAGCGAGAGAGACGCTCAGAATGGGCTGCAACTGCCCGTGATACTCAGCAGATCGTCTTTGGCGATGGCAAGTATTCTACACAGATACCCTCCACCCATTTCCTTCCGTCGGCAGTTTTATCACCTTTCCAGTCCGCCAAACCGGTAGCTTCGATGGAGCCTGAAGGAAATGCACTCCCCAGCGTAGTCCATTCTTTCTACAACATCGCCCCTCAAGTCATCATCAGCCAACAAGGCACCACGTTTTACCCGCATTGCTCTCCTGACCTTGCCAACTGGCGTGGGTATAGGGCAAATACACCTGGTTTTCAATCAAACACCATCCGATTTGTTCAAAAGTCGACTCTCACCGCCGCAAGACGCTTGATTGTCGAAGACATGCGGTTGACGAGGCAATATCCTAACGCACTTCCTACTTCCTATCTGGGTGTCTTATCCTTTGCGTCTGCCAAACGGCCAGGTGGTGGGTTCTTGCATGGAGGTGACCAACAAGAGGAAACCCTTGCACGATCAACATCACTTACAGCTAGCTTACGGTCGTCTCAAGCAAAGGAATTTTATCGAACCCACAGGAAATTTTCAAGCACTGACGGTGCTGGTCTACATGACCATTCTATGGTGTATAGTCCTGGCGTCATTGCGTTTCGCAGAGATGATGACGATATCGAAGCCGATCCAGCGCTGTCACGTTCGGGCTCAACCGTCACACCTTATCTCATCAACGTCCTCTCAAGTGTACCGGTGAATGCTGCTGCCATTCGTCAAAACTATTCTATCACCTCTTCGGAGGCCCATATTTTCGAGGACGGTATACGAAACACGATGCGAGACCGCATGGCGCGCGTGTTACGCATCTTCGAAATCCGTGGTAATCGCGCACTCGTTCTTGGGGCGTTTGGGTGTGGTTCCAGCCAAAACAGCGTCGAAATGGTAGCCGAGCTCTGGGCGGAGTTGTTGGTCTGTGGAACTCGAGAAGGAATAGAAGCTGGTAAAGAGGAAGTGAGACCGGCCCAGTTCAAGGGGGTTTTTGAAAAGATTGATTTTGCGGTGCCTGGTAAACTCTTTGTGCCATTCAAGCGTGCATTTGAGCTGAAGGTTCTTGAGACGGAGGTGATTTCAGCGACCAGTACTTGCTAGCAGGGTACTGTTTATATTTCGATTTTCTCACATGTGTTTTTGTACGCTTAAATATAGATTGTGGTCTCATAACATCAAACCAGAGCAAGATCAGCACTTGTGAGCTTGTGAACAGTACTACTTGATACGAGTGACCTACTTACAAAGCAGGAATCCGTCTACAGCATCTCATTTGGCCGACATTCTGTCAGTTTGCTCGGTCTGTCAGGGTGACATTCACGACTGAAATATTCATACTAACTATAGATTCATTTGACAGACACATATTTGCATATGTTGAATGGCCACTGGGAACCAAGCCAATGACCCTTTGTACGTCTTCCTACCCCTTGATAAAGCAGAAATCGTTGATCGCTCTATCGCATCAACTAATAAAGATAACGGAACCCAACCCGGCGTTTCACCGCCTCTTCCAACGTAATTCCTTCCAACCTGGCCGCTTCCTCGATTCGTTCCCGTTCGGAGTCATCCAACGAATCTAAATGTGCGTGATCCATGTGCTTGTTTTCCCATACGAGCCACGTGCGCATCCCTAAAAATAAGAAACATCCCACTGAGAATCAGCCCGACCGGGGCACATCTTCCGAATACGTACCAAAACTGAGCGACGAGCACAGCGCAAGCGCACCGAGGACGATGATCATCGATGGATGATACTCGGGACCCCACCTCGCCGGCCAGACATAGGATCCCATCCTGTCGAAACCCGTCGGTCGTGAAACGAGGTGTGCGTCGTGCAGAAGTAAGCAACGACTTACAGACTTCCCATGTTGGCGAACCCATTCACGATGCCAATCGCTGCGGAACGCTTGGCCGGTGGTCGGGCGAAGGTGCAAGATACCCACACTATGACCACTGTGTATGCTAACAAAGGACGCGCCCCGTGGGGAAAGAAATGCCGTCGATGAGGTTCGAATGTCGGGGTAGGGGATATGGAGGTACATACCAGCACTTGCCGATGCCATGAGGAACATCGCAAAGTATCTAGCACCCGTCTGCATCGTTGACACAGCGATGATGCAGCCAACCATAGCCAACCATAAGGGGCCCACATGGTGGAAGAACCGTTCACCAGTAACATCTAGATACATGCTTGAGGTCCTAAATCTGGTTGGTTGTGTGGGGCATAGTGCTCACCAGCATGTCGCGCATTGATGACTGTTACGATGGTCGTAAAGATCCACGGAGGGCTAATCAGACATAGTGAGTAACCGTCGAGAACGTACGATAAAATAATACATACGCAGCCATCAGCAAAGTATGCGTCGTCGAGTAGCCCAGCGTGGCAGTTAAACTGAACGAAAGCAAACATAAACTTTACCATAAAGCTCTCGTTTGCAAATCGCTTACGTTGGGAAGAAATTCGTGAAGCTGATTCCCAGTACTTGAGAGCAGCACAAGACCATGAACACGGGAAGCTTGGGATCTTTGATCGCCATCTTCAGACCATCAAAGACGCTACAAAACACAGTCGGTGTCTAGGTGTTCCAACCGAATTGGGCAACTTACGAGGCTTGTTGCGAATCCTGGTCGGCCTCGCCAGTATCTTCAGAAATCCGAACCTGGGCCAAATGTCTCTCCTCTGGAGTCAACCACCTAGTATTGTTTGGCTATCGAAATGAGAATTCGAAAGAATATATCCGGGAAAACTCGAAACATACATAATCCGGAAGCGACCATCTAATTGTTTTGTAAGCAAAAAAAAAAGTCGAAAGAGCAGAAGGACAAGACGCACATGGCCAAGACACCAATGAAGATCGTCGCAGCACCCTCGATATAGAAAAGCCTGAGAATAAACGTCGGGCAAAGATGCCAAGCAGAATAACCGTCCGACACACCATCTCCATGCAGCAATGCCCATCACGTTATCCATTCTTGCAAGAACACCTGCAGCCCACAACTAGAACAACGGACAATGGCTCAGGAACTGTGATGGAGAGACGGAGAGTTTAAATTTACACTACCAAAAGCATTGGCAAGCAGTTGCCCAGCAGTGAGAATGGCAGTTCGAAGTGTTAATTCCTACAGGAGTCAGCTGCCATCTCAGTATAGGGCTAGGGATACCAACCTTGCGCGTATACCATCTTGATAATAGATAAATGCACCCAGGATAGAATGCAGCCTAAGGTGGTCGTATCAGCAGCGGTCCTCGTCCGAGTTTCTGGTATCGTCAACATACCTCTGGCAATCCGACGAAGATTCTACAGACCATGATACCAGCCTGGTTGCGAGTGGTCCCAGTGAGCGCACTCATCAGACCCCAGAAGACGACATTGGCGCCGATATAAATAGACGGCCTAGGAGGAGTAAACGATGAACAATCATGCCATGGAAAGAACGAACGTACAACTGACCTTGAAACATAGTTGAGAAGCTTTGAGATAGTTTCAGGCATGGAAAACCAAGGTACTTCAACGGTCCACTTACCACATTGGACGGGATCTGTGCTGGGCAATATGATGCATAAAAGATCGCCAACACGGTATCATATTGAACGTCTATTAGCTTCGTGAGTCACCATGCCTCGTATAAAATCGACAATATCATACCTGACAAGTGCAAATCCGTCTGCAATCCCTTTAACCGAGCAGCCGTGATAGCAGAGCGCTACATACGTAACGCATCAGCCACATCCCAAGTCAGCGCACTCGACGCAACTCACATCGATATAATTCATCAAAAAGATGATGACGACCGTGGGCAAAAACCGGGCATCGAGCTTACCAACGAGCCGCCGCTCTGCCTCGCGTCGCGCTTCTACTCCCTGGTGCGTGGCGTCGTAGACCTCCGTCACGCTCACCACGGTGATATCTTCCTCGCATGACCCCTTTGAAAATTTGTCGGAGTCGATCGACATGTCGGACACCGTGAGGAGAACGGAGCGGGTTGACTTTTTTTTTGTCAACGTCTCCCAGTTCATAGGATGTAGGAAGGGAATTTATATGGGCGGCTTTTTTCTCCACCTTCCGTCGGTTCGGACCCGAATGGGGGCCCGCAGGCGACGAGCTAGCCGTTCATGGCGTCGCATCATACATGCCAACGCGCCATCACTTGTTTCATACAAAAGTCACTCGAGAGTCTGCAGCAGTAGACAGTTGACATAAGGGTCCTCTGCACGAGTTCTGAAAAGCAGTCTGGAAAAAATCATTTCTCGAATGGCACGTCGTCAGCGCAAAGGATATCGCGATGGCAAGAGAGGAAACCGAGTCAAAAGCTGGTGGTAGTACTTACACGATGGAATGTATGTCCAGGGCCATTGTGCCATTGCCATTGCTGAAGTTGAAGCTCACCGGGCCGTCGGTATCCGTATCCCCCAGCCGCTGGATGTTGTATGTTCGATCGACCAATCCGAACGACTCGGAAATTACCGAGCCATCAGACTCCCCGATCTACTCCGACGAGGCACATGGTTACTCGACGATTGGGTAGATAACATAAGAACTGCGATATGTCGACATTTCAAGGGGTAGAGACACCGTATCTCCCCATACGTTCCCATCCACATGTCCATGACAATACGACTTGTGGACATGTGACATGCCCAACGACCCAGCACGATCAGAACGCGTTACTGGCGACAGTAGTGATCCTTTTGGAAGATATGACTCAATTGAATCAGGGACCTCAAACTCGATCAGACGTGTGCAGTGTTCAGATACACACTACGACTGTATTAGTGGCGCACATGCGGTGGATCACGCATCATACACATGTGCTCGGTCGCTCGAGTGCCCTGTTGCTACAAACTATCGGGAAAGATACGGAACGAAATGGATGAGCGGCCAATCAAAGTTCGTTCAGTAACTGGGTCATGTCCCACACAACCCTGCATGAACAGGTGATCCGTGTCGGAGTATGTGGGCAAAAAAAGATTCACGTACTCAGAACTCAGTGACCACGTCTCCCGAACAACTCGACTATTCTCTCACCCCATTCTTCCCCTCCCTGTTTCTCGTCTAGTATCTACTATCTAGAATCAAGATGACCCATAAACCTCGTATCATAATTTGTGGTCAGGAAAAAGACATATCAATGTGAACCGAATAGTAGAGCTGACCCGAATCATACGATCATTATCTGTAGGAAACATCGTCTGGGCTCATGAGGAACTCGAGCAGCTCTTGGGCGGTCTCGCCGAGGTCATCGTATGTTGTTCCAATCCCATCCTGACCATGATGCTGATCTCGAGCCCACCATAGCCCATGGACTCACCCAACCGTGCCGACTTCCTCGCTGGACTGAAACCAGGCGGTAAGTACGAGGGTACGACCGGTATCTACCGGACCAACGACTCCGCCAATGCGATCGGTGTGTTCGACAAGCAGATCATCAGTGCGCTAGCGCAGACAGGGACCGTCAAGTGGATCGCCCACAATGGAGCAGGATACGATCAGATCGACGTGTTTGAGTGTGGTGCTCAAGGTCGGTACTGCATCTCCCCCATCCCCACTCACATGCTCACTCGCACAGGCATCATTGTGTCCAACACCCCACACGCCGTCGACGAACCCACTGCCACCGTTGCGCTCTATCTTGTCATGTCCACCCTCCGCCACTTTTCTAAAGTGGAACGTTCCCTGCAAGCAGGAAAATGGCAGGCCGGCTTCTCTGCAAGAGACACGTACAACCTCTCCACACGCACACTCGGTATCCTTGGGATGGGCGGCATCGGCCTCCGACTTGCGCACCTTGTACACGCCTTTCCGATGCGTGTAGTCTATTACAACAGGAAGCCATCGCCGGACGCGCCCGCATGGTGCACATACATGGAGAGTATGGAAGCACTCTGTCGAGAGGCAGATGTCTTGAGCGTGCATGTGCCGCTCCGCAGCGAGACGACACATTTAGTAGGAGAGAACGAGATCCGAGCCTTGAAGAGAGGAAGCGTGATCGTGAATACGGCGAGGGGAAAAGTGATTGACGAGGAGGCGATGATAAGGGCACTTGAGGACGGTCATGTAGGTTCTATTGTTTTCGCCATTGCGTCTGCGTGGTTGCTGACGGAGGACACAGCTGGCTGCCGTCGGGCTGGATGTCTACCCAAACGAGCCATCCGTCAACCCACGCTTGCTCGAGTTCCCACAAAATGCCCTCCTCCCGCACATGGGTACAGAGAACCAAGACGCCCAACGTGCCATGGAAGTCCGTGCGCTGACCAACCTGAGAGACTTTTTGGTCGACGGCAAAGGAAAGGACGTTGTTCCAGAATTGAAAAGTAAGCTGTAGGATGATACGTAGCATGTTGTGACGAATGGAATTGATCGAGAACTATCAATTGATCAGTGATCGCAGACAGTATGGAGTCGTTCCCACGCAGTCTTTAATTAGAGCTTCGCTCGGGATACCACTTGGCCGTGTCCCACTTCCCCCTTGCCTCTCTCGCGCAGCTCTCGTCGCAGGATCTTGCCCGAAGCACTAAAAAATGATGATTAGATTGACGCCCGAGTGTCAGCCCGATCGACCCTACCTCTTCGGGATCTGGTTCACGACAATGACACCGCCCCGTAGTTTCTTGTGTGCTGCTATCCGACCAGCAGCCCACGCCTGCACCCCCAACGCAAATGGGGCAACTTCGCTCGGTGGGATGCGTCGTATAGGTACAACGTATGCTCTGTGAACCGGTCATGGAGATGGACAACCAATAAAAGCGTTTTGGACACACCTAGGCAGCTCGGTCGCTTCTTCTTTGCTATCAACGCCAACGACAGCAGCATCCGCCACGTCTGGATGTTGAAGAAGTAACGCTTCGAGCTCCGCGGGCGGCACTGTCTGATCCGTTAAAGAAAATGAGGTATCTCACAACTCGACTTGCCTTGGAAGCCCTATTAAATGGAATGAGATGAACCACCATTCGCAGCCGTACACGCGCTTACCTTGTACTTGATGAGCTCTTTCCGCCTGTCGATGATTGTGAGAAATCCATCGGCATCAGCGACCGCAATGTCGCCCGTCTTGAACCATCCATCTGGCGTGATGGCCGCTGCAGTCGCACTTGGATTGTTCAAGTAGCCCTGACGATGTGCCCACATGAACATCGGCCTGCGTGCGAGTGACCCACACTCACCTTCATCATTGTGGGTCCTCGAGCCCATATCTCACCCGCGTTCTCAATGTCGGTAATGACCTGGAGAACATGTATCAGCGATATCAATGATGATGAGATGCACTGACCTCTCCTTGGTCCTGTCGAACGAGTCGGATCTCGAGGTTGGGTAACACGCGACCGATGGAACCAATGTGCTCATTGGCATCGTCCGGGTGGAGCAATGTCAGCGTCGGGGAAGTCTCGGTGAGACCGTAGGCTGATACCAAAGTGAGTCGATCTGAACGTGCAGGGACGGGTGGACGCACCCTGAGTGACGATGGTGTTGGCACCGACCTTTTGGAGACGGTTTCTGATGGTCGCTACAAGGTCTGGACCCAAAGGAGCAGCACCGGACCAGATGGTGCGCAGCGAGGTCATGTCATACTTGTCGATCGCTGTCGACTAATCAGCCCGATGGAATCGAAGGCATGAGAGAGATGCGTACCTTCATGACGAGCAAGTGCGACGAGCATGGGCGGAACGGCGAGTACGATTGTTGCCCTGTAACGTTGAATAACCTCACAAAAGCGCATGGGGTCGAAACCGGCCATGATGACCGCTGGTGTGCCCAGGGAGAGGGGAAAGAGGAGCAGCTTGATGCAACCATAGATGTGGTAGTAAGGCAATGGACCAAAGAAGACGTCCGGCTGGGAAGGGTCTGCGCGGTTAGGCAAGGAGGGTACCAAACAGGGAGTGGCTTTCGGCCAGGCAGGACCGAGGATGCTAATGAGGGAAGTGAGATTGTGGTGCGTTGTTTCGACGCCCTTTGGTTTTCCGGTGGTGCCGGATGAATAACAGAGATACAAGGTCTCGTCCGATCGAACGCCATCGAAGCTGACCTCGTGTGAGAGTGTGCCACGTCGAAGAAGGGTCTCAAGACGGGTGAAGTGCGTCAAGGTGTTGGACACAGGGTCAGGCACACCGGTAAGCCAGTGCAGAGTGACCAAAATGAGTCTGGCACGGATCTCGTCCTCAGTACAGCCCAAAGAACGGAGGGAGTCGAGGACGATAGGGACGAGGGAAGGGTGGGCAAAGATGAGGTGTGCGCGCGCGTTGGTATACTGATATGTGAGTTCGGTGGAAGTATAGGCGACGTTGACCAACGTCGCACGGAAGCCTGCTGCAGCGACGCCATGGACGAGGATGGGCCATGCGATGTTGTTGGGAGAAAAGATGAGGATGGTGGGGGGAGTGGTCGAATGAGCGAGCGGAAGGGGAAGGTTGTGGAGGGAATAAGCGAACTGGAGAGCATATTCGCGAAGGGCGGCACGAGTGAGAACGGTGCCGGTGGAGGCGTCTACGAAAGCGGGAGAAGAACCGGGAAAGGCGCCGACGAGTGCCGGTGCATCTGGGCGAATGCCGAGGAGATGGGTAAAGATGGACCGGCGGTGCAAAGGCACGCTGGGGTGAGGAGGGGACAGGACGAGGTGAGACATGGGGGTAAGAGGAAAGGGAAAAAGTATATAATTGGCCTCTTCTCGCGTTCTACTCTAACAACAACACATGTCCTTCTTTCTCTGCGTCGATTGCGGCGGGTCAAAGACGTCGGCCGTCATCACCAACCACGATGGAGAGATCGTGGGGCGTGCACTCGGTGGACCCTCCAACTTTTCGTACATGTCTGCAGCCGACTTTCAAGGGGCCATCAAGACGGCGGTCTCCAACGCACTCAAGACGTGTGTCTCTCCACCGTCGAGCGAGCCCGTACCACTGCCCGTCGAGCCAGGCGTGTTCGCGTCTGCCTGGTTCGGTATCTCTGGGGTTGATTCCCCTGCTGCGGCCCGTAATGCCGCGATGGCTATCGCACCGCTGCTCAACCTGCCCCTCGGCAAACAGCTCACCGTCGCCAACGACACCCACCTGCTCGCAGCCCCACTCCGCTTCCACCCCGACATTGCTCACGCGATAGCGGCCATCGCAGGAACAGGCTCATGTGTGGTCTCTTTTACGCAAGACGACTCTGGGTCCCCTGTCGAACTCGCACGCACAGGGGGGTGGGGCTGGATTCTCGGTGACGAGGGGGGCGGGTTTCACGTCGGACGAGAGACGCTCCGACTGATGATGCACGACGTCGCGTGTTCCACGTTGGGGTTGCCGGTTGAAAAGAGCACGCTCAAGGAACGGATTCTCGCGCAGTTTGGCGTCGAGGGAGAGGAGAACGCGGCAGAGGTGCTCCCGGCGATACACGTCCCTGAGCGAGCATCCGACAGCGTGGAAGAGGTGGCGCCGTATCAGCTGATGGCGCGGGAGAAGCGGCTGTCGCGACTCAGTCCGATGGTGTTCGATGCGGCATTCAAGGAAGGGGACGCGTTTGCGCTGCGAGTGCTGAGGAACTGCGCTGGGGGACTTGCGGACCAGATTGCGATGCTGTGTGGGTCGAAGCCGAGGGGGGTGAGATCGGACGCGACGGTGCTGTGTTTTGGGGGGAGTCTTGTGGGAGTGAGAGAGTACCGAGAGCTGGTGTTGGACGAGCTGGCGAGACGAGGATGCGTGTTTCGTTACGTGGAGTACGTCGAGGACGCGGCAGCGACGGGAGCGGTCAGTCTTGCCTGCCCTAGACCAAGTTCGCACGTATAAAAACGGGACTGTTTCCTGCTCTTCCTCGTGCGGCGACACGGCCATCGTGTTGCTCACGGCCGCGCTTTGATTCCACGCAGCTGTTTCGAGTGTCAGGCCGTTGTTCCGAGCGACGTTACGGACATTATCAGAGTGTATCCGGTCCTTGGAGTGGGTCGGGTGTCGATAGTAGTTCCGTATACATA
>JBBPTK010000044.1:0-42593 GCA_038094135.1 Spongiforma cf. squarepantsii | reverse complement strand
AAAAGTCGTGTTGTTCTGTCGAGGCCATGCAAGAGAATAAAAGTGATGACAATTCTGAAGCGACTCCAGAGTTCAGAAACCGGATCCGTCCGCGAATTTTGCACTCCTTGTCCCTCGGGTTTGGTACCATCGATTCTTTCTGGTTATACGAGTGTTTATGTAACACGTCCGTCTGGAGTTCGCCGAGTCTCTTCGATTCTTGCACTTCCCATCGCTGGATCATTACCCCATGATGCCACTTTTCCTGCCTTCTGTTGGTCGCATCGGTTTTTCTCCTTCGTGATCAGACTGGTAGGAAAAAAAATTGCAGAGTTTGAAAGTCAACTTGGTAATGTCTTGATCGAGTTTCAGCTCTGGATGTTATTGACCAGCATCTTCGCAAGGCTGAATTGTTGAAGACTCTCCCCGATCGGTTTGACCTTACCGTTGTGAGTCATGAGCACGCGTGGAAAACCGTGGCGGTCTGAACTAACGATAGACTAGGCTCCGCAACTGTGCTTAATGCATCGATTACTGGCTTGTGCTCATAGTCGTCCCATCCGTTTTGGTGCGACAACCTTCCCTTTCAAAATGCTTGCAGAGCTGTACTGACTGGGCTTTAGGACGCTTGTTATCTTGTTTTTTATTATTCTGCAAGTATTCTTCGATGCGTTTGGGGCTTTTATTGTCCTCTTTCAGTGTCGACATCATGGTCACTGATTCCCTACTGCCCGTAGAGTCAGGCCTAGGTAGCTCACAACAATGCACCCGTGCTCGTTCGACAATCCACACTCTACTCCCCCGCTTTTGTGATCAGTGCGCCATTCTTGTGAGGGCCTGCCAAAGCCTTGTGCCTCAACCATCATCATACTTATTATCATTGCGCACATGACCTTTCTTGATTTATTTGGACTTCAATGCGAATAAAAAAGACGTTTCGACGAACCTAGCGGGAGAAGTTGTTACTTTAAACGTGGCCTACGTATACTATCTGTGCGCCACTGCTAATCTCCCCGTCATCCATACATCATTCACGCAGCATCAGAGAGGTAGGGAAGCCATTCAGGTACCATTGTCAGAGATCCTGTCACGGGCTATTGAAAAGTGGAATCTAGAATGACGGTGGTTTACTCCACCGTGTACTACCCTATTGATGGATGATGTCGTGCAAATTACGGTCTACCTTCCTTCCCCTTTCTCTGGGTGTCCAGCCTGACGAATATTGCCCCTACCTTTCCATCGGCTCATTCGTCTTCGCCATCTACAGACGAGCTATTGACATCTAATTAACACTAGCAACAGAAAGTCATGCTTGCTGTCGATCTGATACGCTAGAATTGCGTATCACGCTAGCTAACTCCGAAGTGAATCGTAAACCATATTCTTTGGCAATTCGCTGCCTGTTCTGTCGGAGAGCGACACTGGATCCCTACCAACGAAGTGTCACTAAGCTCTTTTTCTAGCGTCCAACACAAATTCCTCTGAATCGCCCTGCTTCAAGGGTGATGCCGTTGATGCGCGTGATTCTCCCTACTTCACATATGCTCCGTCCCGACTCCCTCTACGGCAACAGTCTAACTTGCTCGTAGTTTCCCCTACCTGCATGTTCAACAGATATTTAGAAGTCATTCGTTTGGAAGTTTCTTGGGCTCACCCGTGAGTGTAGCCAATGCCGTCTGTCACCCCTCTCAGTTAACACCTCCCCGCTTCCTTTTTCCATTCGTCTGACTCGCCGCTGATGCTCTGAGAATAACTCTTTCCATCTAGGAGTTGTTGAGGACGCTCCGTCTATACAAGACAACCATATCCTGCAGGATTACGAGATGAGCCACGGTATACGCGACGAGAATTATTGACCGTTCGTCGTCCAGCGCTTGCAGAGACTTCGCAAGTGGCCACAGATGGTCTCATCACTTTCGAGACGAAATTCAGATGTTAGTTACAATGCCCCATTCAAACATCATCGTCTTAGCTGACCAAACTGGGCCGGGTTCTTGGTCACCGTAACCACCTTGGAAACCCTTAGCCGGCCTTTGAAATGCTTGTCTCGCCTCACTACTAGTTTCCGACTCAAGCTAGAGTCGCTGCCAATCATGGTTCGTCGATATATTCGGACTTTGGCAACATGATTGATTGACTAGTGAAATGAAAGGTTGCCATGCTGGTAAGCTTGAAGCTAGAAAGATACTACTGCCAGACTCATCGCCTTGTCCCATTGTTTATCGCATTCACGGTCCTTCACAGTCTCATCGCTCTATCGCCGAATGCTATAGTACGTGTCGTCATCCTAACGTGTCGACTCGATGGACCTACTACACTCTTTGTTACAGCCTTACAGGTTATCGATGGCACTACACACACTACGCCAAGTCAGTAATGGTGTGAGCTATATTGCAAGTGGTCTAACGATATTTTCTTCAGCGGGTTGGCTCATTTCACTCGGCATCGTTTCCTCCTCAGGCAGTGCAAACAGGAGATTGTCTGCTATCGTTTTTATCACAGTCGGAGAACGAGCAATTAATTTCCGTCTTTGGTCCGCCGGATGGTCCGCCGGATCAGATTGGAGCTCTCAAAAGCGAAAGTAAATTTAATGACCGCACGACTACCGCGATAAAATCGTGCGTCCCTGTGCGTATAAACCGCTCCGGGAAGCTAATTTCAATATACGCCTGACCCATCAGTCATAATGTATTTATCCAGGCCCCAAACGTCACCTTTCTGCACGCTGGCGATCAAAAACTATGGCAACGATACTCAGAAGTGTGATTTTGATTTGGTGCCAGAATGCTTATAACCATGCAGGCTCCATTTCCATATAGCAGACTGGAGGCTCGGGTCCCCACAATCTCACTTCGCTACAGTTGCTCCTTAGCACTAGGTCCTTCCAGATGTCTGCTGCTCTACAGTCGGCATTGGCTAACCTTCAGCGGAATGACTATTTAACTGGTAGGGTTTACCCTCAATGGTAAAATGCAAATAATATCATCTTGTCCCAGTTGCCCTTGTCACTGCTGTTGGATATGATTATAGTAAGTAACTAGAATCATTTCTACCCACTACAGTCCATCAACTTATATGTTCTCAGTTCTCACCTTTTCTAAAGAGGTAAATTTTGCCTTTATCAGGATCACTCATGTGTTTTGTTGCTGCTAATCTATTATCCATCTAGGTAGAGTACATCTGGGTCAGTAGATCAATATTTGTCAAAACAAGTTTCTGAATAAAATCATACTAGATGAAATCCTGGACATGGGTATCAACATTGTTTATTCTGGTATGTATGAAATCTGTAAAAACATTGATTTAGCCTGAGCATTATGACAGGTTTGCTATGCTGGACTCTACTCTTTCTTGTAAGTATCTGTGGTTGTTCAAGGAAATACAAAATGTCATTTTAAATGGTCCATCAGCATTAATGCACTTGGTATGTACTTCTAGCACTGATGTACAGTACTTTTTTTGAACTCCCTGAAGATGAAAGTGTCTTCCTACCTGGCCCAGTAAAGGTATGTTTCCTATGACAATGAATGATAACCACCATGTTGAGATATAACCCATAGATGCATGTATTTGTATTACACTTGTACTTTGGTTTCTAATCTGACTGTTCACTATCAAATAGGTGTAAATATTTTTTTTTCACACACTTCTTGTGCTTCACTCAGTCTATGAATACTCTGCAGGTGCCATATTATTAGTCATTGACAGCTGGTCTTTCCTTCTCTTTTTCAGTGCTGTTGATTGTGAGTTATGCTACCTTAATTTGCTTTTCAGGGTATTCACTGGAGACAGTTACCATGATGCTCCGTGTATGGGCAATGCATAATCAATCAAGGTTGATTTTCATTGTCCTTCTTGTACTGCTTTCTCTGGAAATCATTGTGACCATTGTGAACTATGTCATTCATAGTATTCTGATTACCCAGTCTACAGGTATGAACAGTTCTGCTTGAAAAGATTTGCAAGATCTTGCTAATGACCCTACACAGAGATCATCACTCTGATTCCAGGTTTTTCATTTTGCTTTGGGCAACTCTCAGTAACTCCTCTGATCAAGGCAACTATTGGCTTGCAAATTACATATAGTGGAACATTGTGCATCCTTTCAATTGTTCAATTTTTGCAGCAAGCACACCAGTTGTATTGCATGACAAAGAAGTGGGAGTTGAATCAGTACATGAGATTGCTGGTCAAACAGGGCATCATGTACTTTTTTGCATGAGTTTTCAGATCATGCTCTTCTATAACTATCACCTTGCATTCTTTCCAAGAAGTAGTTTTTGAGCACACTCATACTGGTTAACAACTCAAGGTGATACTAATGGCCATTTATTGCAGCACATTTCTATATGTTATTGTTCAGGTTATAAACCCGAGTCAAGCAGGGTGGCAGATTCTTGTAGGCATTATGCAAATAGTCCCCATTTTTACTCTAGCACCTCGATTCATTATCCGCATACAAGAGATGTATGCTAATGATGTTTGAGGACGTGAGAGTGGAACCGACAGTGGGTTTGGCTTGTCGACACTCTCCGGCCACAATGGTTCAGCAATTGTGTTTGCGGAGCCTGTGGTTACTAGACTGAATGAGAACTTGGAATTGGAGGATGGCATTCAGGAGGTAACAAGGGAAAATAGAAGTATAGATTGCTGGGCCAATGCAGCTTGTGAACTTGAAGCAGAATACTTTCATAGGTTGAATCTTGCAATGTCACCATCCAAGTTCTTGATACTGTGTACAGTGTGCCAACAAATCATGTGAGTGTGACTTGGTGCCAGTGTGCTGGCAAACATGTTTGCAGAACTTACAATCGGACCAAACGAAGAGCCAGAGGACATTCAAGAGGTGCCACTGAGGACAAACCATATAGTGCATGTCCTTCTGACAGGCAACTTACTTTAGATAAATTGAACGTTTATGGGATCTTGTAACATCTCGATCGAAATATTGATACTGTGTACAGTACGATGAAAGAGAAGCCAGGAAACCATATCCATATTTTCTGACCCAGCACGGCGCCCACACTAGCTGTGCAGTGATCCTTGGCATGCCACCTCACTAGTCATGTCAACATCGATGGGTATTTGGCTCATGCATTCAACCTGCGAGAGTGAAATTGAGGTGAAGTCATTGGGATCAAGCCATTTTTTATCACCTGAGCATGAATGCTTGGTCGTGAAATGGAACTAGACCCTTTAGTGTTTCGACAATGCTGTACTGAAGGACGTTGTACACTCATTCATTCTTCTCGTCGACTTCTGTTCTAGGTTACTACCCCAGGAGACAGAATAGAGCCCCGAAACAACCGTGTCCTTCCAGCACGACATGCCTCAACTGGATGCAGCAAGCGTATAAATCAGCTATGAGCCCTTGAACCCAACCAAAGGACGGCGAAGCTCACCTGAGCACCATCCAGTATCTTCCACTCGGGTCAATATAGTCATAGACTAGAAATACGGCGAGGTTGACCGATGTCATCTTGGCCGCTTACATCGCCCATATCTAATGCCCGGATCACCGCAGTTTGCGACTTCGCGCCCTTTCGTGGGCATACCGAGTTGTTCGACTCATGAGTTGAACAACCTGATTTGCCCATGAGGGCGTGCCACGGCTCCATTCGGTTGGCAGCCAGCTCCTGGTGTGTGACTCAAGGGCCGCGACAACATTAAGTTGTTGGGGTGGGGAAACCCTATCGGCGAGAAATTCGCCCTTTTCTTATTTGGACCGGTGGTTGGTCTGCACTTGGTAGATAGACAAATGGTGTAGTCCGGCCTGGTTTGGGTTTCGATGACAACAGGGACATCGGAGGGTGGATCTCCGAGGAGAAAGACATTGGCTGTGGTGTTGATATCAAAAAATACAAGAGTAACAGTCTACATCTTGTGAGCTCGAGAAGCCAACCGACAACTTCAAGGTACTGACCTGTCATTGTTCAGTATTGCACTCGGTTTAACTCCCGTATATGACGTGTTCCATTGCGTCGTTGCTAGCACTAAAACTGTAGAAGAAACAACGGAGGATATGTACCATGCAGTCAGTGTCGATGCAACCTGACCAGAACAACCACAGTCCTCGGGTGGGTGACACCGGCGGAATATTCCCTGAATTCAAACTCCGTTCGCGATCACCACCGCGGTAGTGTGCACGCTACCCACTGGTACGTCTCCGCCTTCTAGACCAATAATTCGAATCGCAGCTCCATCTGTTCTGTGTACGGCAGGTCATATCTCTTGGTGATGGACCTGTTTTCTTTATACACTTACAGCTTCGTCTGTCTCCCATCCCGTGACCGAGAACGGTGTCAACCAATTGGCCAGCTGGAGGCATCTAAGCACTGCCGATGCTTCAAGGCCTGACCTCCCCCGATGGGAGAACGAACAAGTTCGTCAATTGTGTCAGCGACAAGGACATACTCTCAAGACCAATGTGGAATATCTCGCTGGTAGGCCGAAGCTATGTGGGATGCCACGTCTGGCAAGTGCAATGATGATGTACGTATTCCCTCGTTACATGCATAGGCATGATCGCTGTAGATCGACAAGACAATGGTACGTAGACGTCATGCATGTGCCCCAAGTTGACCCATGCTTGTGGATAATGGGGCTAGTATGATCACATATTGTTATGACGCTCTCGATACTTGACGGACTCCGGCCCTGTCTTTTTGCTACCTCCGTAGTCACCATATACTGAATTGCAGTCATGAATTCCGAGGGCCATTTTCCCTTCCAATGATCTGTCCGAGTTCTAAGACCACGGAACAATATACTGTACATCCAATGTCCCACAACGCTAACATATGCACATCAGTCCTTGTGCAGTTTGAGATCTGAAGAGATATAACGATTCCGTTTCTCCCAATCCAGTGCTTTAAACCTTAGGTACGTGCTCATCCACCCTGCGCACCTGCTCATTTGCCTGTCACCCATGAAATGCACGTAAGAGAGGCAAATGCAATGCACTCTGGAACGTCCTTGAAGTGGATACCGGGAGTGATCTGTGCGGTGTTCCATCAATATCATACTCCATCGATGGTCTCCAATCACATGCACAGCGGCGGTTGCATTGATGACTGGTCAGACGCCCAAATCCGGATAGCATGAGTGTGGATAGAGCGGATCCAATACTCGCTGTCCCCGCCGTCTTGTGTTTCACAGACATATGTGCTTGCGAAGGGACTGGATGATAACCGTGAGCTGGATGTCAGGTCTGAACAATAACATCGCTCACACGGACATCTCCTTGTCTCCAACTCGTCGGAAGGCTTGGATTCTGCTTCGCAGGAAGCAGTCGCGGACTCGACATCTCTTCTTTGACTGTAGTCACGCCGCCATACCACCATGAATGGTGATCGCGATTCTTGGGATTGGTCAGATGATGCGCGAGTTATATCTCTGAAACGTGTATCAGCAAGGTCCGCCCATGGATGAGGTAGAAGCAGTGGTCGGAAATGGAGCTCGAGTGGGAAGAAGAATCGTTCAGCGAGACAAATTGAATTATGAGAGCAGTGGCCTTTGTTCCTGAAGATAGTAAAAAAAACGGCCTTTGGGGGCTATCGAGACTGGTGAATCAAGACAGGACTCGAAGACTGTGGTCGCGAGACTTCAAGAAGGACGTGTATCATTTTCTCCCACCTTGGGCCTCAAGTTCAGAATAACAAGACAACTTCAACGGAAGCGCAGGTATTTAGGCGAGCCGTATTCTCGAGAGATTATTGTCTGGGACACTGACCCATCATATTAGAGATAGAATAGATGTAGAGTGGTGTGTCATTACAGTACGCACAAAATGGAAAGAGTTGGGAGAGAATTCGATGAGAGTATTGAAGCACAGGAGACTCTTGCCCAGGACGAATTGAATTATCTGGTTATTTTCTGTCCTGTTCCGGTCTGGATGAGGATGACAGCACGAGGTGGCCCGCGAGAAGACAATGCTTGTCATGAGAAGTGGCACTGGGACACCAAGGAAATATCTGACTTGGGGGACCTCCTTGAAGAAAGTTTTGTTGTGAGAAAATCGTCGGAGTCAAACGCGCACTGGTAACATCACGGCTTTCTGATGTCTACCATACTTCAATATTGTTAAGTTTTTTCTCAACGTGAAACCATATAGAGCAAAGGTATGTATATTTCTATGCAGGATAAATACATATTATAATGGACGCACGTCAAGTTCCTTGGGCAGCCCGAAGAACCCCTTGCTTCACGGCCGACCCAACTTCTCTTTCCTGTTGACGGCCATGTTTCTCTCGATGCGCGAGTACCGAGTTGCAAAGCTTCTTCAGGTGTGTTCTACCACTCCCTTTCCCTACTACCCATGATGTGCATGTGAGAACGGCAATGACATTATATTTTAGAATGCCAGAATGGCGTCTTTAGATCGTTCTATACCCTACCAATACCATAGTCTTGCCGACAATCTCGATATCGGGTGCACATTTATGTCGAGAGAGCTCAGTCAGTTAGCATATTGAAGAAACTTGCAACAGACGCAAGTTGAACTTCTCGTGATTGCCTTCATCCTGCGTTCTCGCTGATATACACTCTGACGAAACACTTTATCTACCATCTGGTGGGTTCAGTGAATTATGATTATTGAATTGTCCGCTGCACTCGGAGAGATGAGAGGCTTTGGAGAATCGATGCCATTCCGCGGGCTTGATTCAGACCGGGACTGTCAGGTTGGAGCAATAATGTCTTATGGCTAATGATGTTGTCCTTCTTTTGCAGAGTCGTTGAATAAACACGTCCATTCGTGTCTTTGTCACCAAAACCACCCTGAAAGCCCGTTAACTGCCTCGGAGACCTTTATTCTCATCGCGACCAGCTTTTGATTTGAGTCTATCTTTTCTGGTGATCGAACTATATGTATATTCTTTCTCTTTTCTTCAAGCAATCGGTCGTACTAGACAATAAACTGGTAGCGGGCCTTTGCGCTGCTTTGCTTGCGTTTCTCTTGTACGCTATCGTCCGGCAAGAATGGTTCCAGTACTACCCTCGACGTCCATATTGCATTGCTCATCTGCGATAATACGAGCCCTTCAAATATTGCTGACATCCATTTTGTAGTGCCACTGCACTTAGAAATGCAGGGAATGTAGTGCGGCAGTTCTGTCCTTGCCTGGTGAAAAATTGAACATTTGCCTCGTGCCTATCCCGAGTCATTTGCACTAGTCGTTTCTGTAAAATCACTTCTGATCGTAATCGTCTCAGATTCACTTGGACTTGCAATGTCCAAAATGAAAATCGTCGATTCCAGACGGGAAAAGGTACTATCGCCCGCCCTACGTCTCCATGTGCTGCCACCGCCTGTCCCCGTTCATATGATCCATATCTATGCATCCATGAACATCAGGATGACAGTAGGATTGGAAAGCCGTTTATACATCACTAAGTCCTCGGTGCAGCAAGAATAAGTCCCAGAATAATGTGCATCGGTCACGCCTCCTCTGACATCAATGATAGAATTTCATTCTCCTACTACCACCTGCCATTGCTAAGTTGATTGTGGTGTGCAATATATTGCAAGGTCGGACATCAGTTCATTCCCAGTGAAACATCATGTAGGTCTTGGTAATATTACATCCATGACTCAGTCCACGTCACCTAGTAGCTTCTGTATCTAGCCTTGGTATCAGTCTTGAGAAGATGCATCGAGAGAAGTCCATGATCATTCCATCATTTTGGCCAGAATTAGGTGGCCAAGTCTTTCAGGTTGGATGTAGAGCGGAAACAGGGACTACCATCAAAAATGATTAAACAGTGGCTATATGAAACACAACTTGAATTTAACCCTTAAACAATTCTCTTTCCAAGGAGGGAGCAAGGGTCACAATCACAAAATTAGAGTCAGGAAATACCCCCAAGCCGGATGAATACTGCCAGATTCTTTTCACATGCTGCATTCCTTATAACCATCATATCATTTCTGTAACTTCAACACAGAGGATTTCTGAGTACTGCCCACATAATCCTTCCAGTGATTGCCACACCCATCCACACAATGTCTGCTGATCTAGAGTTGGCATTAGCCAATATTCAGCTGAATAATTATATAACTGGTAGGATTTATCTTGAGTATTTGATGATGTTGGATGATATCATCTCATATTCCAGTTGCAGTTGCTACTGCTGTTATATATGATTATGGTGAGCAACCAGGACTACTTCTACCCTACTGTACAATCTATTGACTTATAAGCTCTCAGTCCTCACCTTTTCTAAGGAGGTATGGTATTTTATTGTTCTCAGTACTATTCTCATGAGTTTTTACTCATCTAGATAAAATATATCTGGGTCAGCAATCATCCTTGTGAGAACAGCAGATTTCTGATAATATTGGCATACTAGTAGATGAAACCCTGGACACAGGTATCAACATTATTTATTCTGGTGTGTATGAAACTTGTTAGTATATTGATATTGATTGAGTATTGTAACAGATTCGTTATGCTGGACTCTATTCCTTCTTGTGCGTCTATATATTTATCATTGTGGAAATACATATAAGATGACTCTATCAGTATCACTACACTTGGTATGTACCCATGGCATCAAGATAGCTTTCATTAAACTATCACCTAAAGCTGAAAGTATCTTCATGCCTGGCCCTGCAAAGGTATATTTCCTATGACAAGGAATGACAAGCATGCTGAGACATACATACTCAGTTGCATGTATTTGCACCACTCTCATCTATTGGATTCTGATATAATTATTTGATTCTACTACTGAACAGGTGTATGTGACATTTACAAAACTTACTATCCAAGTTCTTTACCTAATAACTGCATGCTTTGAAGGCAAGATATTATATATCAGTCAAAAGTGGACCTTTCTTCTGTTTCTTGGTGCAGCTGATTGTGAGTTTATCTACAGTCAGATTACCTCTTGGAAAGGTAAATGTAACTACCACTGACCACAGACTGCAGTGACAATGATGCTCCGTGTATGGGCAATGTATAATCAATCAAGGCTAATTCTCACCACCCTCCTGGTCCTATTTTCTCTGGAAATCATTGTGACCATAGTAAAGAGTGTCTTCCATGTTATTGTGCTAATTCACTCTACAAGTATGTATATATGTGATCATTCAACCAGAAAAGACATAAGCACTACTGATATTCAATGCCATAGTAGTAATCACCACTCTGATTCCAGGATTTACATTTTGCAACCTCAATGCTAGTACCACACCTTCTGAACTTTCCCTGGTGGTCAAGGTAATTAGCAGCTTGCAAATTGCATATGGTGGAACATTGTGCATCCTTTCAATTGTCCAATTTTTGCAAGAATCACATCAATTATACTATCTAACAAAGAAATGGGAATTCAATCAGTACATGAGTTTGTTGGTCAAACAGGATATCATGTACTTTTTTGTGTGAGTTATATACACATCATGCTCCCTCACAACTTTCTCTTCTTGCATTCTTTTCACATTGTAATTTTCCAAGATATTGCTACTAGTTAACAACCTAAACTCATTGCAGAAGGCTCTCATATTTTATTGTGATCATCCTGCTTGCACAGCTTGGAAGTCTACTTCAAATGAGGTGGCAACTCATTCTAATGGGAATTGTGCAAATAATTCCCATTTATACATTAGCACCTCGGTTTGTCATCAGCATACGAGAGTTGTATGCTAATGATGTTCAAAGAGGATGTGGGGGTGAAATTGACAGTGGATTTGGTTTGTCAACTCTGTCTAGCCACAATGCTGGCTCAGCAATCATGTTTGCTGAGCCTGTGGTTGGACCAAATAAGGAGTTGGAAGAGGTTCAGGAGATACCAAGAGAAAATGAACCATCTCATGCAGTATAGGTAACTGTGACTACTGGGCCACTGCATGGCATTATGAAAAGAGCACAATATGTTTGTTCAATAAATCAAATAGTTATGCAACTTTGTGTTATTTTGATCCAATTTGTTGATACATTGTACAATACATGGTATAGTATTCTCTACTAGACACTGAATACTCTTGATATAAGACTGACACACTATCCAAAAAGGAAAACACTGTACATCATATAGTAAGATGATGGCAGAGCAGAACAAATAAGAAATCCTGGATCTTGCATCTTCGTATCCAGCATACCTCTCAGACTGTGACGGCTGTCAAATGACCCGTTGCATCCCCCTGGCACAAGTCACGTTGTCATCAAGTGTTTGGCCCACGTATTCATGCTAGGAGAGTAGGATCGACGTAGAGTCATTCGCATCGAACAAATTTCTATAAATGTGCTGTCTCTTGTGAATCGATCAGGAACCACAGAGATGCAGATACAGATTCGGACCCTCGATGATCCACATCACATAGGGCATGCGGCTCTATCACACGACAGTAAGATCAGCAGTTCGAGATCTGGGACGCAGCTGATGAGTATTTAGACAACGACGCAGCGTAGGAAGCGACCCACCTAGTATTCATTTCAGCCACGTCGCAAAAAGTGATGTTGACCCAGGATGGCGGCGATAATCATAATCTGACCCCCAAGCCTCCTTCGCACCAGGCATTTAGACAAACCTTCAAACTGAATTTGGAAAGGGACCTGATCCGTTTTCTTAGTCATTTACACCATTCATGCCCGACTCTAGGCAGGGAATTGGTATATTTTGCGATTCTGATTTCGCACTCGGCGTTTTCTTCCCCATTTTCTGGTTTGATCCTGACGATGACACATCGAGCAGTCCGGGAGGGAGTAGCAACTAGCTCGCCGTTTCGCCATTTTGCAACCCCCTTGCGAAGCAATACTGGAAATACCCGACATCTTTCGTAGGCGGGATCCAACTCGGTGACCTCTGTCTCGGGTGTTCTGTGAATGTTGCGAGAAGTCCAGGCTCAACAGGCAAAATCCACTTACTGTTATGCATAGTTCTATATGCGGGTCTTTCCTTCGTCGGAGAGAATGTGGTATTACACACAGCATGCACTCATGTCTGCCCTCTCTCCGAACGAACCCGGTCTCAGGGTGATCAGCCCACAAACAGGAAATTTATGAGCTGAGGGAACGACCCACAAGTCTCCGAGCTCACATTTTCGAATGTCTACAACGCCCTCGCAGAAGCCCCCGATCCGTATCCTCTCTTGAATCATTATAGGATAGACGATCACATCTGAAATGAGCCCGCTGCTCGTGAGCGCAGTAAAGCCACATCCAGTCGAAACAGGAGTGAGTAAAGAGCACGAAAAGGTGGCTTATGAATTTGGAAGGCAAAGTGAACGTTATCACGCAACTCCTCCGTTGTCGTGTGACGGACGGTGTCTGGATGCTTGCGGGACGGGCTGCTCATCCATCCGCAGACATACTAGATGGAGGATGTGATTTCCGACAAGATCTTGTGAATGAAGATGAAGAACAAATGGAATGTGACATGACGAGTATAGGGTTTTATGAGCCAGAATCCGAGGGTTGTTTCTGGACTTGGTTGGGGCTTACAGAAGAGGCTCGTTGACAAGGGGAGGTGTACATCCATGTACGATGATGGTGGCGAAGAAGTACCAAGTCGTGCCGACAAATGAGGCCTGAACCCTTGCCGACCTTTGCAGGTCACCCGAGTCAGTAGCACACCCCTAATGTTGTATAGTCAAACGTCTGATCACATGGTCAAGAAATCATAACATATCCCACGCATTCGTTTTCTAGATCGAGTATATTTTCAAGAGTAAGAACCTAGATACCAGCTGCGACTCCTATGGAACGTTGAGTAGAATGACTAAGGCCCACGATACCCGGCATCTCATTGACGAGGGGTTCGATCCCGATCCACGGCATGGTGGGACATCAAGGTGAGTGGCATTTTTCAGCTTGGTTCGTACCCAGGATTTGTATCGCAAGCCTTGCGTTTGCTGAGGTCCTGAAACGCGGGCCGCGTAGCAAAAAAGAAGCCAAGCCCAGTTGCAAAATTCTGGAAATCAAAGGAATGTCGCGAGCGTCCCTTCATAGCTTCGCTTAGACCACGCACAAGGTTCGAGACGGACGATTGTGACGCCAGCAGGCTGCATGTTCTCTGGAGCGACGACGCAAGTAGCTCTTGGCTATGCTAACACATCAGGAAATGTATGCGGGCACAAGGCATACGTTGCGCACCAGAGAAATCTACTCTGTACCATCGCCTTCTTCGCCTTCTGATTATCTTCGTATGGATCGCGAGGAACATGAAATTGCACCAACGAAACGTGACATAGTGTTCCTCAACTTCGTCAGAAACGATGATGACCCACCGCTGGAGACAGGATGAAGGCGCATGTCCTCTGCTCGCCCAGCATTGCATATGACTGGATGGTCACGTTGTTACAAAGAACGACCGTAACCAAATGACGCACCCAGCTCGAGGATGTTCCTTGAAGATCCTCCATCCCTGCTCTTCCTGCTGACCCCCTGCGACTCTGCTGCAGTACCGGGAGTATGACCCAGTACGACCGGAAACAACGGTGACTCTGCGGATGGTATAAGGAGCTCACTCGGGCGTGCCTTGGGGTTGCCTGGCAAAGAGCGCATAGTCTGCTCGCTGGACGAGCGTTCGTCTGGTACACGAATACGATTTTTGGGATATTCTGTATACATCGTTGTGAACATTCTCAGTTAAGTTTCCAGCCGACTTCATAAACTGTAGCAATAGCAAAAGTTGTCTGTACTCCCTATGGACCAAAGATCGATAATCGAAAGAAAAGCACCAAGGCGAAAAACCACTCACTTTTTCATGGTGGATTCGATGTGCTTGCTGACGTTTTATGACCAGCTTGAAAATGGCTGAAAGGAACTGACTTCTTTCTTGGATCTTGTTTGACATAGCGCGCCTGGAACGTGTTCGGGATTCAACAGAAGGAGGTCGAAGGATAGCATTTGCGGACGACGGTCAAAGTACGCAGTGATGCTGAAATCGGGGATAGTATACTGTTGAGCTAAGCTGCTCAGTCTGAGCTGTCAGAACTCATCGGAGGTTAGCGGAGTTTGAGCATCTGGCATCTGGCTCAAGTTGAACCAACATAGACATGTACTAAGGGGGGTAGACCTAAGCTGATCCCAGACTCGTCGTGTTCCAGAATGGATGCCGCATTCGGAGTCAGTGAGTGAGCTGTCTTCCGACCTTTCATAATGGAGCTCGTCGGTAACCACACATCCGGAGTGCATACCTCGAGTAGGTGTTCCTCCACTCACGAACACCATCTCGCCACCTTCCAACCGAAATCGAAACGCTCGAAGCCGAAAACGCAGCCCCCAGGGAGTGGTCCTTTCTTGGCGAATCCTCAGCTCGTTTACGCCCTCCTCACCCGAGGCCTCGAATTCAACCGTACCTCCCGCACCGTCCCATCGTCACAGACACCCTCTTCGTCGCCCTCGAGGATCGTATCAAAGCGCGTATCAAGCAAGGTCAGTTCAGTAACGTCATTTGCCCACCTCTGCGGTCCTCTGCCGCCGCCGACACTCTGGGTCCACCAGTCGCAGTCAGAACCACGCCTCGACGACCATGTCCACGTCCTGCATTGCCCCTGTCTGCGACATTGATCCGGTCACGGGCCTCGGCGGCCTCGGTCGAGGTGAGTTGGCCTTTGGAGACGTCATTGGAGAGGAGAGTTGAGAGAAAGAAGAGGGAGTTGGAGAACTGGATGGGAGAGTGTCGTGGATCCTCACTAGGACCTTGACGCGGACAGCGGAGACGAAAGCGATGCCAGTGCCCATGTAGCTCGCGTCGAGGGCCCACTGGTTGGACACTAACGTAGCTGAGACATGATTTACTCGCGACGATTGAGATGACATCGATTGCAGCCGTAGTATCATACAGAAAATGAGCGCCAAAAACCAAGAAAGAGGCATCATGGGACCAAAAAGTAACACATTCACAAAACGAACTCTGGCAGGGACGCAGAGAATAAAGATTACAAACGAGAGAAAAAGAAAGCAGAGAAAACGAAGAAGAGAAAAGAAAAGATTGGTCACCCAAGGAATGGAGCACTACGTGAAAGCGATATCGACAATCGTGAGGGTAGGCTGTCGACACAGTAGCTGAGAAATAAGAATAAAAAAATAGTTATGTACGTGGATGGAATGGGATGAACGTACCGTAAGGACAGATCTAATCTGGAGATAATGGTTACATAGCAAAGCAAGACGAGTACTAGTGTGAATAGATGCGAGCAGGCGCGAGTGAGGTCGTCCGTGAGGGTGATGGAAGTGTAATAGTGATATGAGAAGATGGGTGTAGTGAGAAAATGCCCCAGAGACCATCTTATGTAGAAAACGTTAGAAATCCAGGGCGTGTGGATCACCGTATCGACTTTCCCCAATACAAAGCACTCCCTTGTCGCTCCCACCTTCCCACCGCGAAAATAAGTTCCAAAATCTGAGTGTCTCATCCCTTGCGCCAGTGACGATCATTTCTCAATCAGGGTTCGTGACGAGATAAAGCACCCGGAGCGTGTGTCCGGTCAGTGAAGCGACCTGTGAAAGCGAAGGATACCGCCATATACATTTTGGTTCCGAGCGGTTGTGCTTGGGAAACCATGGATGCTGACTAGCTTGCGTGAAGTATGTGACCAGATGAGAGTACAGAACTGCGCAGGCGGTCAATCACGACGTGGGCAAGAATAAGTAACTCTGACATACCTGCCTCCTGTGTCCAACTCGTTCAGTATCGTTCCAGTGAACATGTTCCAGAATCAAACGTGTTTGTCCTGCGTCTGCCGCCCATAGCTAGTATCCCAGACAGGGTCCCAAGCAAGCGCTTCAACAGCTGCAGTGTATTCGTGGAACTTCCAAAGGGGGACATCGCCATCGCCATCGCGTCGCCACCATTATTTGATCTTGAACGTGTGGAAGTACCGATGATGCCATCGGGTTCAGACCTGGAAGAGTAAATAGCAGATGTGGCGAATGCACGTCCACAGAGACCCCATACGCATACTTTGTTGTCTTTGCCACCGCTCACAAGTGGTGAGCCCATACCAGAGCCGCCAGGGCCTCGGACGGGACGGGCACACCTCCCGCGCTCGGGACTCCAATCCATCCTGCAATTCCAGCAGCTGTACCGACACCGATGACGCCGCGGGAATTTCCAAATCCACTCCCAACTCACCACTCCATGCAACCCACATACTTCCCTGGCGATGTCCCGCGCACTTCCTAACGGTCTTCCTCCAGCGCTCTCGCGAACATCTCGATGATGAACCATGCAATATCTGCGGCGTCTACTCAGCATGTGTCCATCCCAAGAAAGAGCCCCGATGCGTTGAGTATGTGCCGATGCGTAAGTGCGGATGATAGATAGAGTCGCAGCATCGTCGACATGTAGATACCCAGAGAGTGCCACTGCAAGCGTCGTCCCCTACGATCTACGGTTAGCACAAGGATGTAGTTCAAACTAAAGCAAGATCGGAACCTTTTGTACCCACGTAACGGAGCTGATCACATCACCGACGCACTGGAGTCACACGGTTTGGAGACTGCGGCGTTATGGGCCTACCATAGATAGACGCAACTGCCCAAACCGATGCCAAAGATGTTGGTACTCGACCAATCGACGAGATTGGGGTAAAAGTTCGTAAGATCCGGGGTGCTAAGGACTCTGTATGGTATCTCCAGACGCTTCGAAGTAGCTAACGGGGTGATTCAAGGAATTGTCTGGATTCTACTTGCACAGGTGACATGGAATAGGCTTCATTTGTTGGTGTGTCAAGACCGCGTCCTATCGCGGGTGTTGGGGACTGAGACGTGTAGTGGAATATGCGCCGGCCAATTGGAGCGGTAACTGCGATAGACGTGGCCATGTGAACAAGACGAGTTGATGATGCAGGACGAAGCGAAGGAGGGGTTACTTCGGCATGAAGGACGGAGTTGAATATGGCGTTGGCTTGTTCTGTGGCGAAGGATCCGATGCGTAAGATCTGGTGGAAAGACAGATGGTCGCGTCGGAAGTGAATCAAGCATGCAACATATGGAGATGAACAAAATTCACCCTTGACAACATCTGATTCTGGGTATCGTGCAATGCTTTGAAGGGGAAGGACCACCATCCGAGTCGTCCATGCGACGATACGAGGTTCGCATATCACTAGCATCCCTGCGGGGTACATTTCCACGCTCTGTGGGCACAGGAAGAGTGTTCTGGCAATTCTGGGCTACCCGGGGTGTGTTGCTTGTGGTAGATGGTGAGTAGTCGAGGGAGGGACCAAGGCTAGGCCGATGTCGGGTGGAGTGAAAGCAGAGGCGGAGGTCACACGCTGCCTGCATGGGACATGGCTGGGATGGTAGAGAACTTTGGGTTGTTGTGTGAGCACGCAAGCGAACAACGGAAACGAAAGTACTGTAGCACGAAACGACGCGTCGATTACCTAACATGGCCGTACTACCGTTAGGCTCAACTTCTCTACGTGCGCACTACCCGCTGGTTCATCTAGCCAATTACTATTCTGCAGGCAGACTTGAGCTCGTCAGAAGATTTGGATTCTGCTTTACAGGAAGCAGCCGCGAGCTCGACGTCTCTTCTTGCCACCGTGGATGATGATCGCGATTCTTGGTAAGATGATGTGCGAGTGATATCTCTGAAACATGCCATATCACTGATGTATTACAGGTGCGCCCATGTATGAGGGGGAAGCAGTGGTCGGAAATGGAGCTTGAGTGGAAAGAAGACTCGCTCAGCCAGACAAATTGAATCACGAGAGTAGTGACTCTTCTGATCCGGAGCTTGACCTAGAAGATGGTAAAGCAACACGGCCTCACTGGATTGAGACGGGACTCGATGGGACCTGTGATCGCGGAACTTCGAGAGCGACGTGCACACCCACATTCTCGCACCCAGACCATCTCGCTGCCGAAGTTGTCCGACTTGCCAGTACTTGTTTCCCCGGACCATTAACTGCCAGGTTTCAAAGGTTCATCTGTGGTATACTTGTCTACCTACCTTTCCCCCTTTCCGTTCACCTACTCAACTTACTCTTCTAGTCTTGCTCAACCCTGCCGGGATGCCTTCAGAGTGACCTGAGTTCGAGTTCAGGTTGCTCTGTCTATCGAAGGTAGTAATATGTCCACGTTAGCAACAGGCTGGGCGACAGAACTTGCACGAGCTTCTCAAGCAGCCATTAACTGTCTCTTCTGCCACGAAATCCAGACGTTTCAAGTTGGTTACGACATCGAGACGACACTGGTGCCTCCCGATATCTCCGCAAGCTAGACAGTGTCGAGACTAACCGCACTCGGGACGCTGGCTTGGGGTACCGGAAAGATGTTCTTTGAGACAGCATCTCTTTGGTCGACCAAGTGGGCCGGGGATAGTTGTCAACACTAGGTTTTGTATGTTTACCTTTCTAGGTTCGAGATATCGATATAGATTCACGGGACAATGGTTTGATAACCTTGCTCTGCTTCGCTCACATTTGGCCTCATACGTTATTCATCCAGTTACGAATGTCAAGGTCCTCGTACCCTCCATGCCTTTATCACACTCCATGCGTCTGCAATAATACAATCCTTCTAACGTTAGTGAACATAGGATACTGCTGCTCTTGATTACCATACGGTGGAACACTGAACGCTGCCAGTGCATCTGTTGTGCCCTGTCCAGAATCATTTGCGCCGGAACTCCGGGAACTTCCGATAGAGTCGACCTGTTTTCGTTTCGTTGACTCAATGATCGTGGGCAGGGCATCGAACTATGAATAATAACATCGTCTCTGCAGCGTTCATTGCTCTGAAGTTGTCATATCCAAGTCGTGTCTCCACGTGTAGGACCTCTTCTGAAGGATTGAATGCCTTGCACCGATGTCCTAACACACTTGCGGGGCGGTAGAGAGTTGGTCCTTGCTCTTCGTTTATAACTTCGTCACAACTAGCATCACTGGCTATTAGTAAGAGAATGACAGGACATTTCGAGATCCATACCTTAGGTCTGAAGTTCAGAATACCAAGACAACTTCGATGCGAGCGCGGGTGTATGGGCGAGCTACATCCATCCTCAGAAATAGAACAAATGTCGAAGGGTGTGTTACAGTATGCGCAAAATGGAAAGGGTTGGAAAGGAGTTCGATGAGAATGGAGTCACGGGAAACTCTGACAGTACTCACTCACGATGTATTAAATTCTTAGTGGTCATTTCTCGCTCGTGGCCGCAGTGCGAGAGGTAAAAGCTGCTTGTCCATTCGGAGAAGCGGGAAGAAACGCGACGAGTCACGTGACGTCTTTCTGAATAGACCTGGGCCGAATCGCCATCTCTTCTATCTTAATCTGAAGCTTGTTACATGACATTTCTTGTGATCATCGACCTGTTTTCGCATGCTCCGATCTGTTTCATTGTCTGTCTCCAATTCCACTGCAGTTCAATTACACACTCGAGAACAACGAGAACCAGCCGACCAATTTGACGCCCTCGTTCTACAGTGGGCAAACGGGCAAACTTGTTGCCGAGTCATCCGTTATATCTGAAAAAGTTTAGACAGAGGGATTGTGGTGGCCCCAGGGCGAACTCTTGAACATTGACACTGCGACGTGAGCATCTCTGGGACGGGAAACGATGTGTCTATTCTCCACGCCGCTATACTGATGTGCGGGCGTTCAGGATTATGGTACGTATGCGTCACATTCTTTGCTTCAAGATATAATGTACACACGTCAGGTTCCTTGGACACTCTGAAGAACCCCCTGCTTGACATCCTTCACGGCCGACCCAACTTCCTCTACCTCGTTGTCCTATTGGCGGTTCTGTTTCTCTCAAATGCATGAGCGCCAAGCTGCAAGGCTTGCTCTGGAGTGCTCTACCAGTCCATATCGATACCATGATCGTGCAGACAATCTCAAAATTGGGTGCACATGGGCGTTTGCGCCTCAAACAGGTCGTCTCAGAGCTCAGTCGGATAGCATAAGATACCCGTAACAGCCGCAACCAACTTCTCGTGATTGCATTCATCTTGCGTTTTCGTTGATATAGGCTCTTACGAAGTACTTTATCTGCCATCTGGTAGATCCGGTGAATCGTATTACAGAATTGTCCCCGCACTCGCAGAGATGAAAGGCTTGGAAAGTCAATGCGCTAACATCAATGCGTCGGGTTTTGAGTGATAGCGTCGCTTGCACGGCCATTGCCTCGATGTTGTTCCTCTTCTGTCGACTCATCAGATAGCAAGGACCGGCCGCATGGTGGTGAGCTCGGCCTCTCCGAGTCTGCTTTGGTTACAATCACGTCACAATCTCCATCATAACTATTGATGGGAGAAGTGTAAATAATGGAGGTTCGTGGGTCCTTTAGAAAATGTACCAGTCATGTATCTAAAAACATATTATCAGCAAGGTGCGCCCATGTGTGAAACGAGAGCACTGGTCAGAAGTGAGGCTTGAGGGTAGGAGGCGAAGAAGACTCGTTCAAGACTCACCAGCAGGCGAATTGTGACAGGCCTAGATGAACTCGGAGCTATGGTGAGTGTGGGGATGCTCTCGGAATAACTCATTCCATATGAGGGTTGATGGGCACTTTGTCTTGAGGTAACAATATCCGTGACCACAAGCTGAACCGGGTCCGCGACAAGAATGGTCAATCATCTGTCGTCCAGCACTTGCGGGTATTTGGCAACCATAGATGTCCTTTTCCATCATGAAGTCTAGATGCTTAGTTACGCCACCAAGGCGACATGCGCTTCCAGATCTCAGCAAACTCAGTTTCGTTCATGGTGTGTGTGCTCCAATTAGCTCTCTGGGGTAAGAATAAACACGTCCAATGATCCAAGTCTTCGTCACCATAACTACCCTGGAAGGGTGTTAAGCACCTTATAGATCTTTGTTCTTGATGCAACCAGCTTTTGACTTGAGTCTATCTCTTCGGTGTCTGAGCCATATGTATGTTCGTTCTATTGTCTTTAAGTAATCGGTCGTTGATGCTGTTGGAGATCAATATCAATTCACTAGACGATAAACAGGTGGCGGGCCTTTGTGCCACTTTGCTTGCATTTCTCTTGTATGCTATCATATCCGTGCAACTTGGTCGTCTCATATTTATTTGGACTTGCAATGACCAAAACGAAAGACGTCAATTCTAGATGGGAAATGGCACTATCGTCTGTCCTACATCTTCATTGTGCTGCCATCGCCTGTCTTTGTTCATATCTATACATCCATCAACATCAAGATGACACTTGTACTAGGATTAGAAAGTTGTTTATAAACTGCTAAATCCTTGGTGCAGCAAGAATATGTCCCAGAATAGTGCATGCATTATCATTCTATTATTTGCATCAGCCATGCCTCCTCTGATGATCTCATAGAATTTCATTCTCCTGCTACCATATTGCCTGTCATTGCTGAGTTGATCATGATGTGCAATACAGTATATTGTAACTGGTTGGACATGAGTTCATTCCCAGTGAAACATCATGTGGGTCTTGGTGATATTACTATGTCCATGACTTGGTTCACATTGCCAAGTAGCTTCTGTGCCTGGCCTTGGTATTAGTCTTGAGAAGATGCATCAAGAGATCTGTGGTTATTCCATCATTCTAGCCAAATTGTGATCTCTGTCTTTGGACATAGAGTGGAAGCAGGGACTGGTGCTGAACAGTGGCTGTATGAAATATGACCTGAATTTAATCTATATCCAGCATGTAACAATCCTCTTTCCAAGTAGGGAGCAAAATCATGATCATAAAACTAGAGTCAGGAAATGCCTCTGAGTCAGATGAATGTGTGACTGGACTCTTTTCTCATGCTGGATTCCTTATAACTGTCATGGTGTCATTTCTGTAATACCAGAGGATTTCTGATTACTGCTCACATAATCTTTCCAGCAACTGTCACCAACACCCAACCATCTAGACCATGTCTGCTGCTCTACAGTTGGCATTAACTGATATTCAGCTGAATAACTACTTAACTGGTAGGATTTATCCTGAGTAATTCATGATATTGGATGATATCACCCCACTCCAGTTGCACTTATTACTGCCATTGGATATGATTATGGTGAGCAACTAGGACTATGTACTTCTACTCTGCTGTATAATCTATTGACTTATAACCTCTCAGTCCTTATCTTTTCTAAGGAGGTATAGTATTTTATCATTCTCAGTGTTATTCTCCTGGTTTTTTTACCAATTTATTACCCATCTAGATAAAATATATCTGGGTCAGCAGATCATCCTTTGTCAAAACAGCAGGCTTTCAATAATATCATATTAGTAGATGAAACCCTGGACATGGGTATCAACATTGTTTATTCTGGTGTGTATGAATCTTGTTAGTATATTTATATTACCTGAGTGTTGTAACAGGTTCGTTATGCTGGACTCTATAGCTTCTTGTAAGTCTATATACATATCTACTGTTGTAGAGATACATATAAGGTGATATCTATCAGTATCACCACACTGGGTATGTATGTACTTGTGGCATTGGGATAACTTTCATTAAGCTATCACCTAAAGCTGGAAGTATCTTCTTACCTGGTCCTGCAAAGGTACATTTCCCATGACACAGAATAACAACCATGCTGAGACATGCTATGACTTTACATACTCAGATGCATGTATTTGTGCCATTCTCATCTTTTGCCTTCTGATATAACTGTTTGTTTCTACTACTGAACAGGTGTAAGTGACATTTCTAATTCTTCCTATCATCTACTCAATAACTGCATACTTTGAAGGCAGGATATTATATATCAGTGAAAATTGGGCCTTTCTTCTCTTTCTTTGTGCAGCTGATTGTGAGTTTATCTACAGTCAGATTACCTCTTGGCCAGGTAAATGTAACTGCCACTGACTGCAGACTGCAGTCACAATGATGCTCCGTGTGTGGGCAATGTATAATCAGTCAAGGCTAATTCTCACCACTCTGCTTGTCTTGTTTGCTCTGGAAATCATTGCGACCATAGTAGGTTATGTCTTTCAATCTGTTGGAATGAATCAGTCTACAAGTATGTGGTAGTTTGACTAGAAAAGATATCAGCACCACTGATGTTGAATGGTACACAGTAACCACCACTCTGATTCCAGGTTTTACATTTTGCTATAATACTGAATCTTTAGAAACTTTTCTTGTGGCCAAGGTAACAATTGGCTTTCAAGCTGCATATGGTGGAACATTGTGTATCCTTTCAATTATTCGATTTTTGCAAGAATCACAACAATTATACCATCCAACAAAGAAATTGGAATTGAATCAGTACATGAGGTTGCTGGTCAAACAGGGCATAATGTACTTTTTTGCGTAAGTTATACATCATGCTCCCTCACAAATTTATCTTCTTGTATTCTTAATTTCTTTTCACACTATAATAATTTTGCAAGATGTTAATAACTCAAACTGACAACAACCATCCATTGTAGAATACTCTTGTATTTTATCATGAACTTCCTCCTTCTTGGGGGCACAAGTCAATTAGGGTGGCAGGTCATTCCAATGGGAATTGTGCAAATGGTTCCCATTTATACTTTAGCACCTCGATTCATCATTAGCATACGAGAGATGTATGCTAATGATGTTCAAAGAGGACATGGGGGTGGGATTGACAGTGGATTTGGCTTATCACCTTTGTCTAGCCACAATGCCACCAGTTCAGCAATCATGTTTGCAGAACCTGTGGTTGGACCAAATGAGGAGTTGGAGGAGATTCAGGAGGTTCCAAGGGAAAATGAACCATCTCAAGCCATATAGGCTTCTGGGCTACACTGTGAAAAGAGCACAATATGTTCAATAGATCAATAGTTATGCAATCTTGTGTTATCTCAATCCAAATTGTTGAGACTGTGAACAATATGTGGTACATTTTCCACTAGACAGCAAGTACCCTCAATATAACATGAATACAGTAGCTGAAAATGAAAATACTGTACATACATGCAGTAAGATGATGGCTAAAAAGAATAACTAATGAATCCTGGAACTCACACCTCTCCGGATGTCAAATAACCCACCATATCCCAAGTCATGTCAACATCAACAGGTGTTTGACCTGTACTGCTGCGAGAGTGGAATCAAAATAAAGTTGTCGTGATCGAGTTATTTCTTGATCACCTGAGCATGGATGATATGTGCTATCTCTTGTGAATTGATCAGGAACCACAGAGATGCAGATTGGACACGTTACGGCATATGCGTGACACAGGCTCGGATGCTTGATGACCCTGCCCATAGGGCATCCGAGTCTATCACACGACAGTCAGTTGAGTAGTTTGAGATCTGGGAGGCTGTTGAGTATTTAGAAAACGTCGACGCAGCAGAGGAAACGGCACACCTGTCATTTCAGCTACGTCAGAAAAAGTGAAGTTGACCCAGGGCGGCAGCGATAGTAATCTGACCCCCAAGCCTCCTTCACACCAAGCATTAGACGATTAATAGTCCAGCAAAAATGATTGGTAATGGAGTACCTTCAAACAAAAAGGGTCCTGATTTGCTTTCTTCGTCATTTACATCACTCTAGGCAAGGAACTGATATATTATATTTTGCGATTTTAACTTCGCGCTCGATGTTTTCTTCCCAGTTTGATCCTTGCAATGACGCATGAAGCGGATCGGGTGGGGAAACCCGAGTATCCAGCAGTTCGCCTTTTCGCAACCTCATCGCGAAGCGATGCTGGAGATACCTAACATCTTTCGTATGCGGGATCCAACTAAGTGACCTCCGTCTCGGGCGTTCTGTGCATATTGCGAGAAGTCCAGACTCAACAGGTCCCAACAGGCAAAATCCAGCTACCGTTATGCATAGTTCCGCATGCGCTCATCATGTCACGTTCCATTTGTTCTCATTCGCAAGATCTCGTAGGTGATCACTTCCTGCACCTAGGTTGCAGCTGGATGAGTAGCCGGTCCTGCAAACATCCCGACACCGTCCGTCACATGAGAGCAGAAGAGTTGCGTGTTAACGTTCACTTTGCCCTCCAAATTCTCGAACTACCTTTTCGCGTTCTTCATCCACTCCCGTTTCGACTCGATGTACCTTTGCTGCGCCCACAGGCGATGTGCTCATTTCAGATATGACCGTCAGTCCTATAATGGCTTCGAGAGAATATTCGGGTCGGGGGCTCCTGCGAGGACATTGCAGACGTTCGAAAGTTTCGTTTGGAGAGAGAGCGCATACTGTGTGCATACCGTATTCTGTTCGACGAAGGAAAAACCTAGAAGGCTTTAAGAGCCAGAATACGAGGGCTGTTTCTGGACTTGAATGGGACTTAGAGAAGAGGTTCGTTGACAAGAAGAGGTGTGCATAGTATGTACGACCTTGCATCTGCTTGTGCATCGCGAGGAACAAGAAATTGCACCAATGGAACGCGGCATAGCGTTCCTCAACTTCGTCAACAATGATGATGAGCAACCACCGAGAATAGGATGAAGGAGCATGACCTCTCTCGATCATTTCCGTCCGGCTTGCCCAGCATTGCATCTGACTCGATGGTCACGTTGTTGCAAAGAACGACCATAGCCAAATGACGCACCCAGCTCAAGGATGTTCCTTGAAGATCCTCCGTCCTTGTTCTTCCTGGTGATCCTCTGCGACTCCACTTGCAACACCGGGAGTATCAGTACCCGGCACGGTCGGAAATAACGGTGACTCTGCGGATGGTACTACGAGCTCACTCGTGCTTTGGGTCGCCTGGCAAGGAGTACATAGTTTACTTGTCAGACTAGACGAGTGTTCGTTTGGTACACGGATCCGACTTTTGGTACATCGCTGTAAACGTTCTCAGTTAACGTTCCGGTCGGCACCATACACTATAGCAATAGAAAAGAGTTCTCTTCAACTCACGGTGCTCCCCATAGGCCGAAGATCGATCATCGACCACCAAAATAAAAGCACCGAGGTCAAAGCAACTCACTTTTTGATGGAGGATTCAACTGGTAGCTGGCGTCCTCATCACCAACTTGAAAATGGCTAAGGAGATGTCCTCTTTCACGGATCTTGTTTGACATAGTGGCCGGGAACGTGTTTGGGTTTCGACAGAGGGAAGTCGAAGGGTAGGATTTGAAGTCGAACAAGGGTGACGCAAAAGCAATATACAATACGTACGGGATAATGACACATGAATGAAGCTGCCGCCGTCGCCACGGCTCTGTACCAGAGTGAAACGATCCCATATTTCCTAATCACGATGGTGAGATCATGTTACTTCTCGTGAGCGGACAACAAACCCTAGCTCTGAGCAGTGCAATATACCTCTCGCCTTCAGCTTGCATGGCAGTATTGATGGTATCGATGGGCGTCAGGATCATTCTAAAGCACGCCGCAGCCACACTTGCAAACATGGTTTTGGCGTGTGTCAGCAAGCTTTTCATGAACGAATTGCTCTCCAATAGTGCGATAATGCCCACGTTGACTTCAGTATCGCCAAAGCAGGATATGGGTCTCTGAACGACAGCGGCGGCGAGACCATGGTAGTATATAACACGTCCACTGGAATGTTCTCTTTATCAAATCTGTTCTGTACAGATGTGACGTCTTCGTTGCTGACATAATTCCAACGACATTGGTAGTACGCGATAAAGAACAGCGGAGGAAGCATAGGGGTACCCGTGAGAGTAGCATATTAAAAGAAGACTGAAGCGAGGTCAGGACCTTGGAGAATGAAGACGCCGAGAATGCCAGACTCTGGTATCCAGCGTGTCTCTGTACCGCCGTTGCACTTTCCAGTGACGAGTATCGCTTCCGATGGCATTGAAGGCTGCAACCGACCCTTTGTACTGTGGGCGTGCATTAATGGGAAGGAACTGTAGAGAGCGACGGGAGAGTCAGATAGGTGCTCGAAGACGTCAGAATTGTGGAGTCGGCAAGAGTCTGAGTAGATTGCATCGGGACCGGTTGTGGAGGGGAGACACATGTTCGTGGCGTGTTCAGGGACATCGTAGGCATGGGGATGATTAAGGAATGTGATGTTGAGCAAAAGAGATTCAGGGTCCGCGAAATAGACGAGGTGAGTATGAGGTGAAAGATCATCAACGACCTTTCGGTTTTGAATCTGTCCAGTTGGACCAAGCCACCTTGCCGAGCTGTAACGGGACCTGTTCGGGCTCCTTGTCAACACCTCGTGCAAACAACAAAAAAGTGCACGCACCATCCAGTTCAGCGTTCCGCGCTCTAAACAGGTCCCATTGGCTCGTCACGATAGGCAACATGATGCATCCGCAGATGAAGGAAACCGTATCGGCGTGCTACGAGTCGTACTCCCAGACGACTCGCTCTTGCTCTTCGTAGCTTCCAAACCGAGGTCTAACCAAGTCCGGCAAGCGCGTCATCGACGGCAGCCATCGACTCGTTCGCACTTGTGACTCTGACGGATCGGTTGTCCAGCGCGAGGAGGTCCGTCTCAAGTAATAAACGATTTTCGCTTGGACAACTCTGCTCGGGCCGTGTCGAGCTCCGACTGAGTGGACCGGAGGGACTTTCCAGGGACGTGTGCATGATCTGGCACGTGCGTAGTGAGCACGTTTCAGCAACGCAAAGAAATGACACGCAGGCCTTACCCCTGAAGCGCGTCAACTCTTCGAGGATACGCTTGTTCTTGTTCGCAAGGAGCAATTCGAGGCTCTTTCCACGCCGTGCATTCGCCTTGTCGGCATTAGGATCGGGAAGATGGTGAGTTAGCACGTTCCGCCCTTTGTAAGACCCCGATGTCGTTCGCTATATGCGAACGCATGCTCACCTTGCCTTCCAAGCTCTCCAAGTCCTCTTCGTGCGTTCTAACGTCCCACTCTCCATTTCAACTCAACGTTCTTCCTCTTGAGTCTCACTACTTCTGACTTGAGCGCATTGAGTTCGGTCGTTACTGTTGCGTTCGTTTCAGAGGTGATCTTCTGTTCCACGACAGCTTCAAGGAGTGGATATGGATTCGGCGCTTCTGCGAGGATTTTGTAGGCATTCAGAAAGCCAGACTCGGCGACTTTGGGACGTCTCGGGAGGTTGTCGATTTCTCGTTGGTACGCTAATAAGCAATGGGGGTTGTCAAAATGGAACATCGTTCGAAGAGAGGGTGGGGTACGTGCATGCCGAGCGGGTTCGAAAGGACGAACCCTTGAGCAATCCTTTGAACGAATTCAGCTTCCCCTCGTCTGGAATCTTAAAGTCTGAAAACATGCAAGTCCTTCAGTAGGTGTGATGGAATTTAACACGTTTCGAGGCGTACGTACCCAGGCTTGGCGCGCTCGCCGGACCTTTGCGACTGGCCACTTTTCTTTCTGGTTTTCGACGATCTCAATGCCTTGTGCGTCGAGTGTCTTCTGGAGTTCGTGGAGGTCGATGACTATGTAGTGACACGTAGGCGCTTCCAAAGCGAGCGAATAGACGTGGGTCGGACGAGAAATGAAAATGTCATTGAATAGACGGGTCTGGAGCCTTGCACGACCTAAGGAAATATCCTCGTTCTCGGATCTTGTTTGACATAGCGTGTCAGGAGCGTGTTTGGGCTTCGACAGAGGGAAGTTGAAGGGCAGGATATGTCGACGAGAGTCAAAATACGCAGTGACGTGAAATCAGGGATAGCAGAGATGGCGTGTGTTGAGCACCGAGGGTCATCAACATTCAAACTTATCGATTTTTGCGTCCCTGAATTCAAACTCCCTCCCCAACTCAACGAGTCAACCGACATTCATTCTGCGCACGCTACCCACTGCTACGTCTCCGCCTTCAACTCAGTAATACTTCGAACCACCACTCCATCTATTCTGTCTGCGGGAGGTCGTATCTCTTGGTTTGTTTTCTTCACACATTCACAGCATCATCTGTCTCCTATCCCCTGTAGTTCAATCATAACGGGTCCGTGACCGAGAACGATGACAACCTATCGACCAACTGAAGGCATCTAGGCACTGTCAGTACTTCAAGGCTGACCTCTCCCGATGAGAGAACGAACGAGCTTGTCAATCGTGTCAACGACAAGTACATACATGTGTATTGCGGCGACGTCAAGGCAGACTCTTGAAACCGATGTGGAATATCTCACTGGTAGGCGAGTGTGGTGTGGGGCGCCATGTCTGGCAAGCGCAATGGCGATGTACGTGTTCTCTACGTCGTTACATACGTAGGTGTTCTAACCATGCCTCTTGTACGATGGTACGTCGCATGCAATCCCCTGACAAACCACCCGGACACGCTACCTTCTGCACCATCAAGGATCTTCCACGATCGACAACTGTAGATTGACGTGATAGCGGCACGCAGGCATTATGCATGTGTCTTCGGCCCATGCTTGTGGATAATGGAGCTAGTATTGTTGCGACGTTGTCGATACTTAACGGACGCCCTGCCTTCTTGCTGTGTTTCCGTAGTCACCACACACTAAATTGCAGTTAGTCACAATAGGGCCATTTTCCCTCCCAACAATCTAAGACGACGGGAGTATGGCCAATATATGCATACTTGCTTCCTGTGTATTATCTTCAACGTTCCACAACCACGTCACAAGTCCTTGCGTAGTCCGAGATCTAAAGAACCCTAAATGAGATGGACGTATGCTATGGAATCTGCATAGCAGCCAGCTGCGAAGCTTCCTTGGGTGTCACGTGTTACTCATCCACCCTGCGCACGTACTCTAAACGCATGTAAAAGCGGCAAATGCAGTCCACTCTGGAACGACCTTGAAGTGGACGTCGGGAGTGACTCGGATCTGTGCGGTGCACCATCAATACCATGACTCCATCGATAACCTCTAAATCACATGTATAGGGGCCGCGTCTACACTTGCCACTGGTCGGATGCCCAAATTATGGGTGGCAAGAGCGACCGCCGTCTCGTGTTTCGCAGACATATGTGCTTGCGAAGCAACTAGATGATAACCATGAGCTGGACATCGGGTCTGAACGATAACATTGCTTACATGGACATCGCCTTGTCTCCAGCTCGTCGGAAGGTTTGGATTCTGCTTTACAGGAAGCAGCCGCGGACTCAGCGTCTCTTCTTGCCACCGTGGATGATGATCACGATTCTTGGATTTGGTAAGATGATCATGTGCAAGTAATATCTCTGAAACATGCCATATCACTGATGTAAGGTGCGCCCATGTATGAGGTGGAAGCAGTGGTCAGAAATGGAGCTTGAGTGGAAAGAAGACTCGCTCAGCCAGACAAATTGAATCATTCTTCTGATCCGGAGCTTGACACAGAAGATGGTAAAGTGACACGGCCTCGCTGAATTGAGACGGGACTCGATGGGACGGGCCAGGCGGTGGTCGCGGAACTTTGAGAGCGATGTGCGCCTCGTACTACACCCACATTTTCGCACCCAGAATATTTCGCTGTGGAAATAGTCCGAGTTGCCAATACTCGTTTCCCCGAGGGTTCATCGTTTCCCCCCTTTTCCTTTCGCTTCCCCGACTTGCTCTTCTTGTCCTGCTCAACCCTGCCAAGATGCTTTCAGAGTAACCTGAGTTCGAGTTCAGATTGCTCCGTCTATTGAAGGTAATATGTCCGCGTTGGCAACGGGCTGGACGACAGAACTTGCACGAGCCTCACAAGCAGCCATTAACTGTTTCTTCTGCCACGAAATCCGGATCGGACGTTTCAAGTTGGTTATTGTGACATCAAGACGACAGATGCCTCTCGATATCTCGGCAAATTAGGCAGTATCGAAACTAACCACACTTGCAACACTAGCTCGTCCATGACATTGACAACGAACTCGAAATACTTTGGGGGACCGGAAAGATGCTCTTTCGGACAGGATCTCTTTAGTCGACCGCTGAGTGGGCCAGGGGTACTTGTTTTATATGTTTATCTTCCTAGGTCCGAGCTATCGATATAGATTCACTGGACATTGCCAGATCGATAACCTTGCTCTGCTTTGCTCACATTTGGCCTCATATGTTATTCATCCAGCTATGAATGTCAAGGTTCTCGTACCCTCCATGCCTCTATCCCACTCCATGCATCTGCAATAATACAGCCCTTCCAACATAGTAGGATACTGCTGCTCTTGATTACAATATGGTGGAACACTAAAGACCGCCAGAGCATCTGTCAAAATCATTTGCGCCGGAACTCCGGGAACTTCGCTTCCGATCGAGAGTAGACCCGTTTTCGTTTCGTTGACTCAATGATCGTGGGTAGGGCATCGAACTTGAATAATAACATCGTCTCTACAGCGTTCGTTGTTCTGAAGTGTCTCCACGTGTAGGACTACGTCTGAAGGATCGAAGGCCTTGCACCAATGTCTTGATATACTTGCGGGGCGGTAGAGTCGGTCCTTGCTCTTCGTTTATAACCTTGTCGCAACTAGCATTACTGGCTATTAGTAAGAGAATGACAGGACACTTGGAGATCCATACCTTATGTCTCAAGTTCAGAAACCAAGACAACTTCGATGCGAGCGCGGGTGGATGGGCGAGCCACATCCTCGAGAGATAGAACAGATGAGGAAGGGTGTGTTACAGTATGCACAAAATGGAAAGAGTTGGGAGAGAATTCGATGAGAATGGAGGCATGGGAAACTCTAGCAGTACTCACTCACGGTGGATCGAATTCTTAGAGGATATTTCTCATTTTGTGCCTCTCTGGATGAGGATGAGGAGGATGGCAACACGAAGTGGGCTGCGAGAGGTAAAAGCTGGGTAGACGTTTGAATATTTGAATCTTGGGCCGCAATAAAACGCGATTAGTCACGTGACGACTTTTTGTACTTTGTCTACGTTATGAGACCGAATCACCATCTTCTCTATCCTATGTCATTTCTTGTGATCATCGACCTGTTTTCACACACTCCGAGTTGCTCCATTGTCTGTCTCTCATTCCCCTGCAGTTTGATTATATACATCATAGAACAACAAGAACCAGCCGACCGATTTGACGCCCTCGTTCTACAGTGGGCAAACGGGCAAACTTGTCACCGAGTCGCCCACTATAACTTAAAAAAAAGTTTAGGCTGAAGAATGGTGGTGGCCCCAGAGCGAACTCTTGAACCTATCTCCGGGACGGGCAACGATGTGTCTGTTCTCCACGCCGCTATATTGATGTGTGGGCGTTCTGAATCATGGTACGTAGGCGTCACGCATTTCTTTCCTCAGGATAAAAATATATTATAATGCACACACGTCAGGTTCCTTGGACAGTCTGAACCCCCGCTCAAGGTTGACATCCTTCACGCCGACCCAACTTCCTTCCTCTTCCCCGTTGTCCTATTGTCGGTTCTGTTTCTCTCAATGCGTGAGTGCCGAGCTACAAGGCTTCCTCGGGCGTGCTCTACTAATCCATATCGATACCATGATCTTTCCGACAACTCGAAATTGGGTACACATGGGCATTTTTGCCTCAAACAGGTCGAGAGCCCAGTCAGATAGCGTAAGAAACCCGCAGCAGCCGCAAGTAACGTCTCGTGATTACCTTCATCTTGCGTTATCGTTGATATAGGCCCTTACAAAGCACCTTATCTGTCATCTGGTGGATCCGGTGAATCGTGATCACAGAATTGTCTGCCGCACTCGCAGAGATGAGAGGCTTGGGAAAATCCATAAGCCAACATCAATGTATTAGGTTTGAGCGATAACGTTGCTTGCACGGCCATTGCCTCGATGTTGTCCCTCTTCTGCCGACTCATCAGATAGCTCCATCATGACTATCGATGGGAGAAGTGTAAATAATGGAGGTTCGTGGGTTCCATAGAAAACGTACGAGTCACAATCTGAAAACATATTATCGGCAAGGTGCACCATGTGTGAAATGAAAGCACTGACCAGAAGTGGAGCTTGAAGGTAGGGGGCGAAGAAGACTATTCATGACTCACCAGCAGGCGAATAGTCCTAGACGGACTCGGAGCTATGGTGAGTGTGGGAATGTTCTATCTCGAGGTAACAACATCTGTGACCACAAACTGAGCCGGATCCGCAACGAGAAATGGTCAAACATTCATTGTCCAGCACTTGTGGGCACTTGGCGACCGTGGATGACCTTTTTCACCACGGGGTGTAGATGCTTAGTTACACCGCCAAGACAACAAGTGCTTCCAGATCTCAGCAAACTAGGCGTTATCGGGATGAATCATGCTAGTAACACCGTTCGGTTTCGTTCATGGTGTATGTACTCCGGTTAGCTCTCTGGGGAAAGAATAAACGTCCATTCGAGTCTTTGCCACCATAACTACCCTGAAAGGCCGCTAACTGCCTCGTAGACTTTGTTCTTGTTGCGACCAGCTTTTGGCTCGAGTCTGTCTTTTTGGTGTTTGAGCCATATGTATGTTCATTCTGTTTTCTTCAGGCAATCGGCCATTTATGCTGTTGGAGATCAATATCGACTTAATAGACAATAAACATGTAGCGGGCCTTTGTGCCACTTTGCTTGCATTTCTCTTGTACACTATCATCCATGCAAGAACGGTTCCAGTACCCACAACATCCATACCACACTGCTTGCCTGCGATAGGACGAGCCCTTGAAATATTGATAACATCCACTTTGTTGTACCACTGCACTTAGAAATGCAGTGAACGTAGCATTGTGGTCCTACCCTTACCTGGTGAAAAATTGAACATTTGCTTCATGCCCATCTCGAGTCATTTGCACCGGTCGTTGCCAGAAATCACTTCTGATCATAATCGTCTCAGATTCATTTGGACTTGTAACGACCAAAACGAAAGATATTGATTCCAAATGGGTAAGAGTGCTATCGCCTGTCCTATGTCCTCGTTATACGTACTATCACCGCCTGTCTACGTTCATATCTATACATCCATGAACATCTGATAGGATGACTCACACTAGGATTGAAAAGCTGCTCATATACTGCTAAATCAAGAATATGTCCCAGAATAGTGTGCATTATTGCTAATAGCATCGTAGAACTTCATTCTCTTATCACACACCCACCACTGCTAAGTTGATCGCAGTGGCACTGTGTCCATGGCAGCTCGGTTCACGTCCAAGTCACCTAGTAGCTTCTAGACTGTGCGCATTGACAAATCCGCCATCATTCTAATGATCTCTGTCTTTGGATGTAGAGTGGAAGCAGGGACGGCTGCAGAACAGGCTATAGCTATTGGTCTATTAGCCTTATACAAAACATGACCTGAATTTAACCCGCATTCAGCTTGTAACAATCCTCTTTCCAAGTAGGAAGCAAGAAACACGATCATAAAATTGGAGCAAGGTAAAGGAATCCTAGAAGGGATTTCCTCTAGCGCAGTCCTTTAGACTGGCATGAAGGAGTAGTGGTCTAAACAACCACTATGCCAGAATAGGATATAAAGGGGAGGAACCCCTAGTAGAGGGAAAGTCTCTACTCACTTGGTTATAAGGATCAGGTGAAAAGGGTTTAGAAGAACGGTTAAGTTCTGTAGTATGTTGAGAGGTTGTGAGAGAGAAGGAACAACAGAAGTCGTTATTGACAGAGGGTGGAACCCTCTGGTATATATACTACACAGAGTGTTTGTACTTATTTACTGTATAGCATACATATAAGGTAAATTGGAAATAGGGTGAAGGGTTGTTCCAGCCCTTGACCCTGGGTTGTGATAAGGCTATGATTAGTATCCAATAGGATAAATAGCTCTTATCTGAATGAGTCATGAATATGAAATGTGACTCATCCTTATCTATGATGTCATGGTCTGGGCCAATGACGTCATATAGAATCATCTAGAAGGTTCTAGTAAAAGAATGTTCTAGAATGATTATGTAAGTAAAATATGAATAGCGTAATGTTCCGGATGAATAAGATCAATAAAGAACTTATGAAACATTATGAGTAATGTGATTAAGTAATCACATTCTCAACACAAGGAAGTACCTCTGAGTCGGATGAATATTGTAACTGGATTCTTTTCTCATGCTGGATTCCTTATAACCATCATATCATTTCTGTAACACCGGATAATTTCTGAGTACTGCCCACATAATCCTTCCAGTGACTGCCACCAGTACTCATTCATCCAGACCATGTCTACTGCTTTACAGTTGGCATTGACCAATTTTCAGCAGAATAACTATTTCTCTGGTAGGATTTATTCTGAGTATTTGATGATGTTGGATGATATCACCTTATTCAATCCAGTTGCAGTTATTACTGTTGTTGGATATGATTATGGTGAGCAACTAGAACTACTTCTACCTTGCTGTACAACCTATTTATGTACCCATAAACTCTCAGTCCTCACCTTTTCTAAGGAGGTACATATGCTATCATTCTTGGTACTATTCTCATGCATTTTTGCTAATTTATTATCCATCTAGATAGAATATATCTGGGTCAGCAGATCATCATTTGTCAGAACAAAGGTTTCTGATAATATCATACTAGTAGATGAAATCCTGGACATGGGTATCAACATTGTTTATTCTGGTATGTATGAAACATGTCAGAATGTTGATATCATCTGAGTATTGTAACAGATTCATTATGTGGGACTCTACACTGTCTTGTAAGTCCATATACTATTGTTGTAAAAGTATATATAAGATGATATCTATCAGTATGAGTGCACTTGGTATGTACTTAGTATGGCATCAAAATGACTTTCATTAAACTATCACCTGAAGATGGAAGTATCTTCCTACCTGGCCCTACAAAGGTATACTATTTTCTATATCAAGGAATAGCAAGCATGCTCAGGCATTGTACATGCTCAGATGCATGTATTTGTGCCACACTCATCTTTTGAATTCTGATATAATTGTTTATTTTTACTATCCAACAGGTGTAAGTGACATTTCTGAAGCTTTCTATCCTCTACTCAATAATTGCATACTTTGAAGGTAGCATATTATTTTTCAGTCAAGATTGGACCTTTCTTCTTTTTCTTGGTGCAACTGATTGTGAGTTTATCTACAGTCAGATTACTTTTGGAATAGTAAATACACCTGTGACCTGTCACTAACTACAGACTGCACTAGTCACAATGATGCTTCGTGTATGGGCAATGTATAACCAATCAAGGCTAATTCTCACCACCTTGCTTGTCTTGTTTTCTTTGGAAATTATTGTGACCACAGTGTCCAATGTCTTTGAAATGGTCAGAATAAGTCAGTCTACTGGTATGTGAGAATTTGACTAGAAAAGATATAAGCACTACTAATATTCAATGGTACACAGTGATCACCACTCTCATTCCAGGTGTTACATTTTGCAATTATATTCAAACTTCAGAATCTTTCCTTGTGGGCAAGGCAACCATCAGCTTGCAACTTGTGTATGGTGGAACATTGTGCATCCTTTCAACTGTTCAATTTTTGCAAGAAGCATACCGATTATACCATCTGACAAAGAAATGGGAATCCAATCAGTACATGAGCTTGTTGGTCAAACAGGGCATCATGTACTTTTTTGTGTGAGTTACACATCATGCTCCCTCACAACTTTACTATCTCTTTGCATTTTTTTCACATTGTAATTTTCCAAGATGTTACTTCTGGTTAGTAATTACTTGAGCTGATAACAACCCCCATTGCAGAACATTCCTGTATTTTATCTTGAACATCCCACTTGCAGATCTTGGAGACTCAAGTCAATCAGGGTGGCAGCTCATTCTAATAGGAGTTGTGCAAGCAGTTCCCATTTTTATTTTGGCACCTCGATTTGTCATCAGCATACGAGAGATGTATGCTGATGATGTTCGAAAAGGACGTGGGGGTGGGATTGACAGTGGATTTGGCTTGTCGACTCTGTCTACTAGCTGCAATGATGCTGGTTCGGCAATCATGTTTGCAGAGCCTATGGTTGGACCGAATGAGGAGTTGGAAGAGATTCAGGAGGCATCCAGAGAAAATGAGCCATCTGAAGTGGTATAGATTACTGGGCTACACTTGCGAAAAGAGCACAGTACATATGTTCAATAGATCAAATAGTTATGCAATCTTGTGTTATCTTATCGAGATCCAAATTGTTGATACTGTGTAGAATACGTGGTGTATTCTCTGGCAATAGACACTCAGTGAGTTCATCGAATACAATATCAATACAGTAGCCAAAAAGGAAAATACAGTACATATAGTAATAAGATAATGGCCGAGAAAAACAACTAATGAATCCTAAAAATCGCGCCACTCTGGCTGTCGAATGACCCGTCACATTTCCCCACAGCCTGAAGGCATGCCGAGAGTCCGAACGCGTGCTGTCTCGTGTGAATTGATCAGGAACCACAGAGACGTGGCAGATAAGGATGATACCAGTTCGACAATTCAATACCATGGCACATGTGTGGCACAGGCTCAGACACTTGATGAACCCGCTTACTATAGGGCATCCGAGCCCATACTAACACGATAGTAAGTCGAGTAGTTCGAGATCCGGGACGAGGCTGTTGAGTTGAGACAACAATGTAGTGGAGGAAACGGGACACCTATTCATTTCAGCTACATTGCAAAAAGTGATGCTGACCCAGGATGGCAGCGACTGTAACAGGCCGATGTAAGCCCGCTTGCAGAATTCCGGAGAGACCAGAGGAATGTCGGAAGCGTCCCTTCATAGCCTCGCCTAGTCCACGCACGAGGCTTAAGACGAACAATTGTAATGCCGGTGGGCTACATGCTGTTTGGAACGACGACGCAAGTACCTATTGCTTGTGCCTAACTAATCAGGGGGGGTGCATGCGGGCACAGGGAATATGTTTCGCGCCAGAGAAATCCACATTGTGCCGTCGCCTTCCTTGTATCTTCTTATCCATCGCGAGGAACAAGAAATTGCACCAATGAAATGCAGCATAGTGTTCCTCAACTTCGTCAACGAGGACCCACCACTGGGGACAGGATGAAGGTGCATGACCTCTCCTGATCGTTTCAAAGCATTGCATCCGACTCGAAGGTCACATTGTTGCAAAAAACGACCACCACCACATGACGCACGCACCTTCCGGAAGATCCTCCATCCTTGCTCTTCCTGGTGGTCCTCTGCGACTTCACTCGCATTACCGAGAGAGTACGAGCGGAAACAATGGTGACTCTGCGGATGGCACTACGAGATCACTCATACCTCGGAGTCGCCTGGAAAGGGGTGCATAGTTTGCTTGTCGGACGGGACAAGCGTTCATTGGTATACGAATCCGATTTTTGGTATATTCTGAGTACACCGCTGTGCACTGAACCTTCTCTGTTAATGTTCCAGTCGGCACCATCACTATAGAAATAGCAAAGGGTTCTCCCCAGCTCGCTCTCCATGGGCCGAAGATCGATAGTCGACCACGAAAACAAAGCACAGAGGTCAAAATCACTCACTTTTTGATGGAGGATTCAACGTGCTTGTCGACGCCCTCATTGTCCACTTGAAAATAGCTAAGGGAATGATCTCCTTCTTGGGTAGGATTTGTCGACGACAGTCGAAGTACGCAGTGATGCTGAAATCGGGGATAGGGAAGATGGCGTCTGTTGACGTTGGGCTCCGGCGATCACGAAAATTGAAAGTTAGCGGAATTTGTGATGGATCCGGTCATTTTAACAGTGGCATGCCATACATTCTATATCTTCCATTCGGATCAGGAGAAATCTTGACGGGAACGCCGTTTCATAGGACCAAAACCCTTCATGCTCTAATTTTGCTTCCCAGTCTTCCAATGGTAACTTTTGGCCAGACTGGCTACGACACAGCGCCCCTCGACCCACAAATCCGATTGATAATTTCATGCTCGACTTCCATAAGAGCTCTCCGCACGCCCAGTTCGAGCAAGCCGCTGATCTCGGTGGTGGTATTGGTAAGTTGTCAACATTGCAAATAGGAGAGATACGAAAAAGGGTCGAGGTTCTGAGTGAATGCTCACATTATCTCCAAGGTCAAGCCACGGTCGGACTTGAATCGTTCAGATATCTCACCGGGGTCGATCCGAGCGAGAACATGACTCGAAGTTCTGTGCGCGAGAAGCTCGAGGAGAGAAGGCGTGCCCGAGAATTTGATGGCCCTGAATGACAGACACCTGTTGTCAGTTCTATCCTCAGACTCGCCGAGAAGCTCGATTTCTTGCTGGACAGCAGCACAAATTTAAATTTCCTTATGTTTCTCTCACCATTCCCGTCTGGCTGACGGGGCTATTTTTTCTTCATCACATCATGTATGTATGATACCTTCCTCGTCTTGATCTGAAGCAGGTCACTGGTTCGGTTGATCCAAGATGTGGTTTGAGCTCGCATGCGTCATGCGCAAGGTTGCGACGGCTGCTGCATGTCCTGGTCAGCTATCATCGATTCCCTGAGCTCGTGCTTTCAACTGACCTTTGATCCATTAGCGTGTCGCCACCTTCAACCAGTCCACTCCGAGTTCTGTTACCACAGTACCCCGCCCTAATAGATCTTGTCGTCACACCACCAAGCATGCACCCAAGTGCTTCCCTGGTCTGTGCTGACAACGGCCAGGATGGAGCATCTGTTGACATACGCTACATTTCGTACATTCCAATTACCTTCTTTAGTATTTCTTTCTCACAGGTCGGTCATTACTACGCATCCTTCAGCCGTTTTACTACGTTCGACCGAAGCTCTACTCGTTAGCATCCTGATCAGCCGTCTCGTTGACATTTCCGAAGGCAGTGGCGCCGTTCCTGGTGCCTTCGAACTTCTTAAAAGGCTTTTGCGGGCAAGTCGATCTCTGCCTCCTTTGTCGTTTTTTTTTCGTCGCTCTTCTCAATGCAATTTATACTGTCTCTTCACGTAGGCGAATGTTATCCCGAACTCTCATCGGCACGCCTGATCGTGATGCGCAAGGTCATGTCCTGGGGCGATCTTGCGTATATTCGTATGTCGAGTGGATTGCGTACATTCAATGAACGGAATCTGAGCGACGCAGCGTATCGAGATGGGCCACTTAAATTGTGATCTTGGAAGGAGTTGCAGGGGAGCGCTTCCCAGGCAGGCGGGACGTCGAACCGGGTGCAAGTAGGGTCAGTGAACATGGTGCTGGCCCGCAAGGCAATCCGAGGATCAATGGCCTTCGTTAGGCGGAAGAACGTCATGGATAGGAAGCGTGTATGTTCTCGTATACTTGCTTAAGAATCCATTTATGAGTCACCCATTCGTCTGGAATGGTTGGTTAACTCAACCCGTCGCGCAAGCTGCAGCTAACTCGAGCGACAATCTGGGCGAGCGGCTGGCCTGTCAAGAAAAAGTCTAGTGGGCAGCCGCACGTGGAACATTTAAAGGGCATAAAAGAATAACACTACATTCAGCGTACTTCTCTCCTCCGATTGTACGTATCCCAGGTTCTTGCGAGAACATGCCGACGAACGACACCCACGAGTCTAAACTTCTTACACCTGCAAGGTGCGCACGCCTATGCAAGCACCCTCTCTTCATTCACCATGTGTTCCCCATCCTCTTTTCATTTCGCTTTCCCTTTCTTCATACTTCGCAACCCCCCTAGTATAGCTCTTCACTTTGTCACATTCGCTCGCCACGTCATACTTTACTTCTCCTTTGTTCTTAGTATCTAGGGTACGACCCAATTCAGAATCAAATGACTACCGCCAGTGCTCATGCCGATCTGTTTGTCCAAGACCCTTCATCACATCCAGAGTTCTACCAGTACATCTCTTTTGCCCCATACCCCTCCGCTGCCACCTTTACCCAATACTCCTCGACCCCATCCAGCGCGACCCAGGACAGATACTCTTCGCTATTATCGACGAAACCAGGACCACTTCGCAAGAATCACCTTCCTCCGCCGACCTAGCGGGCATCATCGGGTATCTCTACGGGTCACCTACACACCTTAGCATCGAGCTCGGATGTGTCATCATTTTTGCTCCGTCCCGCCGGACACATGTCACAACGAACGTGGTTGGACTTCTCCTGCGCTTGACCTGCCGGCGGCAGCGTCGTCCGGCCTTGGCCTGAGACTTACGCTATGGCAAACTTCCGAGAGTAACACCGCTTCGGTGAGGGTCGTAGAGCGGATGGGGTTCAAGCAGGCCAGGCTGAGACGGAATAGAGTCTTCCTTTGTGGTACAGGAAAGGTAGGGAATGGCGAGGGGCGATCCAAGGTCGGGTACTCTCGGTCGGCACACGGTGATGCTAGCCATCTGCTGGGACGATTGGGAAAGTGGCTGGAGAGAACGAGTAGCAGCGCTCATAGAAAAATAGAACTAGAATGCATATGCCAGCTATTACAAACACGATACACGGATGTCAGTAGAAAAAATATTGTTGGTATCAAGTTATACATGATATCGCACGAGCAGATAACAATCCCTAATGATAGACCTCATCACGATCAACTCGCCCTCTCGTTCCATCTGTCAGTGAAAAAGCCTTGTCAGCCCGCCAGGTTAACAAGCATGACATGTATGTATGCGCTCACAAATCCATAAACAACTTCCAGAGCACCGAAAACATGATTGATTGCAGACCATTCGTCAAGATCCGTGTTTGCAGGCCCCGGCCCAACAGACCCTTGATGCCGTCATGAGCAATCACCGCGCGCATAGCATCCAAATATCCAATGCGGCTAGCATGGACCTGACGGTAGGTCTTGACGACAAACAAGGAATTCGAGACGCTATCACAGACGATCGAGGCCAGGAATCCGATCAACGCAGACCGACCGACCTTCTCCAAAACCGTCGTGGGTAAGGGAAGGTTGGTATCCAGCCAGTTGTACGTTACAAACCACTGCAGATTGAAGTCGAACAAGGGTGACACAAAAGCAACGCACGATACGTACGGGATAATGACACACGAATGAAGCTGCTGCCGTTGCCAGGGCTCCGTACCAGAGTGAAACAATCCCGTATTTCTTGACCTAATC